>OX442349.1:25501662-25628746 GCA_949357725.1 Hyperoplus immaculatus | reverse complement strand
TATGGATGCACAGTACAATATACTTCTGCTGCAGTGTGGGAAGGGACTTACATTTCAAGTTAGAACTTAGTTACACAGTAACAAAGTTGTTGTGCCAGGACTGGATCTGTGTTATTGTATGTAGTGTGCAAAATGTAAGGCAGTTTCAGGAGAAGAAATATGTTCAAAACAGATTTATACAATAACAGATATGACCCCATGTTTGCATGTTTGTCTTTTAGTGAAGGGTGAAACCTTTTTGCTAATGAAACACCACTGACATGGAGTGTGAGACCTGATTCCAATTAGGGGTTAGGTGGTTTGGGGTGTGTAGTAAGCAAACCTCAACTTGGGATTGGGCCTCGCATCTGGATCTGCTTACAGTGTCAAGGAGGGCGCTTTCGTGACAGCCAGGCACGTGGCAACAAAGTAAAACTTTTTTTCATAGAAAATGTCCCTGTAACTCACTCGTGAAAGAAATACTAGTGTGGCAAGCATGTTTGACAAGCTTAGCATTGTGTTTAGAACAGATGGAGGAGGAAAGGTTGTGCAAAGTTTAACAACATTTGGCATGAGTAGGAGAGGGCCCTCCACAGCCAATACAGAGATATGAGGTGACTTTTTTTAAATTACATAATTTATTCTGTTTCCATCGCACTTCCTTCCAGCACACTAATTAAAATGGTCTTACTACACAACTGCATGTAAATCACTGTATATATCGTTTGAAATTAATTGCAATAGGGACTAGGGATGGGGCCGATCCGATCCAGTATCGGTATCGGCTCCGATATGGGCGAAATCTACGGATCGGATATCGGACTGACAGCTCCGATATAAAATCCGATAAAAAAAATAAAAAAAAATAATTAATTTTTTTAATTTTTTTTTATTTTATTTTTTTTTATAAACTATGAAAGAGCGAAAGCCCCGCGCGAGCAGATGCCGACGTTCGGTGGAGGGAGATATGATTTGAATACTCGTTCTAAAAAAACACACCAAAGTCTGAGTTTCTTACTTTTTCCCGTGGAAGTGAACAGAGCTGTTGTTCCGTTCCAAATCAGCTGTGCCATCGTAGCTTAAACGAGTTTATTAATCCATCCTGGAACATGCGTTTTCGGTGATTTATAAATCCAAACAAAAGATCCAATATTGTTAGTCTTCTGTGTCCATATTATATCCATTATTGACCGCGTATTCCTCTGATGCAAGGCAGTCACTGTTGTTTGGCAATAGCAGCGCTGCATAGGGAATGTAAACAAACAGCTAAGCTAAGCTAACGTTAGCATTTCGCCAAGCACTGCTTTCCCTTCCGAGATCACGCTAATGTTGTGGTATAAAGTTAAGCGAAACACATATGCTGATATTCTTCCTCCCTCTCTGTATTCCTACTGCGCTTGGTGCCGCTTTTACTTTGCCTCGCTCTGACAATGTTATGTAGCCAACAGCTGGTGTATCACCGATTGCTCTTTGAAAGGACGGTGGCCAACTAGGTCAAAGTTCAAATAATTTGATAATTTATTTTAAATGAGCATTACATTTATATTTTAACAATTGTTGTATATATAACGTGTATATCTGAGTAGTAATATTTGCTGACAACATATATTGCAGTTTAAGCTACTTGTGCAAAAAAAACAACATAAAATATATATATAAAATATATATATTTGGAATACTGAATTGAGCTTCGAATACAAACTTAAACAAGTTTTTGGATATTCTAATTATTCGGCCCGGCCCAAATGCATTTGTGTATTTCTTGCTCTTTTAAATAAGAATTGCTTAAGCCTTCCTAGCCTTACACATAAAGTCACCACAAACAAAGAATTGTATAATAATTATGATATCGTATCGGACAGTATCGGTATCGGCCGATATCCAAAACCCAGATATCGGAATCGGATCGGAACTAAAAATAGTGGATCGGTGCATCCCTAATAGGGACGCCGTGTAACAAAAAGACATGGTAAGTCTGTGGATAAGTATGTGCAACTAGTTGCCTGCTGCCCAATTTTTGTGTAACTACTAATCTTGTGGACTTAAAACTAAACTTTCCATATTAATACCTAAGTTACAAAATGTAAATTGGTGTCACTTGAGTGGTACAAAGTGCTGTTTTTGCCCTAATAGGGCCAGTAGACTTCTCTTCTTTCTAATTCCTGTCTTCTCAAAAAGTCAGTAGAGCTGTGGTCAGAACAACTGGTTCTCATTTGAAGCAACAAAGACTGGCCTGTTTGTCAGGGGTGTATTTGTGAGATTACATTCCTTTCCATCGTTCCGTGCATATGGGTTATTAAAAGGGGTGAGTGCCCTCACATTGCCTTTTTTTTCTCCATCACGTGTGAAAACTCTTGTTTTATGTCAGTCAGGCTGATACATGCTACATACTATTCATATGTCTGGTTCACACTTCGTCCTTTAATGGCTGTTCTTCACGAGCACTTTCTCCTTCTCCTTCCTCTCCTTCTAACTCCTCTGTCCTTCTCTCAGTCCACTCGCTCCACTGTTTCTCACAGCTATTTCTCTTCCTCCCCCTCTGCCCCACTCGCTCTCACGGACATGACAGTGTGGGGGGATAAGGGAAGAGTAATTATGGTTCAGTGAGGCTGCCAGGTGTGATAAATGACTAATAAGGGGAGCAGAGCCCTGGGTCCTCTAAGGAGGACTATTACAGTCTTATCAGCACAGGGCTGCAGCTCACAGCCTGGCCTGGGACAGAGGCCCTTGTAGCTGGGCTCGCTCCTCTCCTAACCCCTTCACCTCAGTCATCCTCCGCAGCCAGCATCAGTGCAGCCCACCCCAGAGACGAGCTCCAGCTTTAACACCTTAGCTGCTGCTTCTCAAAGTGCACATTCATGCATTGTCCATGATTTTGCATTACTTAAACATTTTAGTGCTGAATGAGATGAAACCACAAGTAATGTTGTTGTGCTGTTGATCATGACCCTAAGAAAATACAGTGAGAGGTTGATGAAATCAAGAAAGGAATGTCCTTGCACTGAAATACGATGCCAGCTATATGTTTCTAAATTTGGTCCGAGCTGCATACTGTGTGTGTGTGTGTGTGTGTCTGTGTGTGTCTGTGTGTGTGTGTGTGTGTGTGTGTGTGTGTTTATTTATGCGGGAGTGTAGCCAGAGATGCCAACTCAACTGCATATATTAATTTTGATAAATAGTGTGACCACCCTATCTGGCATAACCACCTCCAGCGAAGCATCACAAGGCATTGTACTACTGGCTTTTTTAATAACTTAGTTTCCTTGCAAATCTATAAACTGTAATCTACAGTACAAGCGACTATAGGGTAGTTATCATGCATCTCCAAGAAAAAGTATAAATGTTCTCTTACTTTGTTAAATCATATCTCTGTTTATGACTGTTGAGAGCTTTTTCACTTCTCATAGCTCTAGAAGGAGATGCATAGGATTGTGTTGAATTAGGATTGAGTAGACAATACAACTCACTGAGGCTATGGAATATGCCGATACAACGACCTATTTAATGCAGCCAAAGCATGGAATACCGTCACATTCGTCAAAATTGCATAAGCCTTAAGTCACATGTTTCCTGTTTATGCCAGTCAAATTGTTAACTCATCTCGTGATAAACAGCAGGAAGAAATGTTGTTCTCTCTTGTACTTCTGATACAACTTAGCCATACAAGTTCCCCATGCAAAATGCTCATGAAGGGACTACTGCGAACGGCACACAATGTGCACATTCTTAGGCAGCTGAATGATATCACGTCTGGTTTAAATTGCCTTGCAGCCAGTTTTATCTGATAGTAGTATGGCTTTCCCCATGCATAACAACCGCAAGATGGTGTTAAAATACGATAAGACCTTACAAAAAATACTTCAATGTGACTGATTCTGCTATACTGTATGCTCCTCAATGTTTTCTCCACCCAACTCCCACAATAGAAAAATTCATATTCTAACCATTACACACTTCTACCAACCAGAAAAAGCAGGAGCATGCATGAAGGATGGAATTGCCCCTGTCATTAGCCTTGTACTTCCCCCCCAAAAAAACAAGGGTGCCATCATATATAACCTTCTGGCTACAAGGAAGTCTTTCATTATTCCTAAATGCCTGATGTAGCTACACATTGTAGAACAGCTTTTCTTGTTATTTCATTATTTTGTTGTTAACTCAAAAAGACATGGGGAAATGGTCTACAAAGAGAGTAAGTGAAACAATCAAGTGTGTCTGAGACGTGGGCGTAAAATTGTGTATGGACGGTGTGGACGTGTCCATACCAATATTCAAATCTGCTGAAATTGTCCACACCAATATGAGAACGAGATGACAACGACGAGAAAGGGTTAATGCGTTGCCTCTTTATAGTCCCGCCTTATGTATTTTGTGATTGACTTTGCCTCCTGTTGGTTGTCGTGGGTTGTGTTTCGGTTAGCGGTGATTGGTTACTTAATTTTAGAGCGGTAAAACAGCTTCTGCTGTCATTTCGGGACGGAATCAATCAGCTCAGCTGCTGCGCTGTGAATGCGGCTGAAAGAAGAATGTCAGGGAAGAAAAGGAAAGGAGAAGACATTTGGAACTATTTTCACCAAACAACGGTAATTTAAGTTAGTAATCAAACATCTCATTGTAACACTGACAATGACATACTGTATGTAGGCCTAGTCTAATCAAGCGTTGTTGGAAAATAAGATCTGACAGGACATGTCTGTCTGGACCACCGGCCATGCAAAGCGAAGTCTTTGCTTTTTATTTGTCCTGCAGGTTATCCAATGCCGACAGGCTGCATTATAATAAAAGAGAAAATAAGAGCAAAACACTGACGTTATCATGCCAGGGCAATAGGTGGCGGTAATGTGTCACGTCACGTCAAACGCCAAAGAAGAAGAGTAGTCAAAACTAAAGAGAAAATGGCAAAAGACAAAAACAAAGCAGATGTACGTTTGTACTGTGCAAATTGCGCACCATATATGCCTATTGATTCTGCTCTGCTATGTGCTGTAGTAAAGATAGGTCGCCTTGGAAACAATTAAGCTCCCGTAGACTGCGAGCATCTTGTCTTTTTTACTCTCGCGAATCACCATTCTCTGTGTTGTTTCTCTCTCATCGGCTCGCCGAGGCTCGGGCACGCTCGCGCTTCAGCTGCGCTCCAACTCCCCGGTTCACTCGTAAACTGAAATTCCGAGTCGGGACAGCCCTACTGTGAAACATAAGCAGCCAAGGATGTATGATTATAATAAGTTTTTTAGTGCAAAACGATTGATAGCCTCTCAACTCTTGACTAAACTGTACATAGATAGCCTACATGATAAAACTGGTTTGTTTAATAAACTAGTGAGCGGTTGGATGCTGGGGCGAGGGCGTTTGGCCAAATTGTGTGACGTTTCGCCAAACTGTATCCCCACCAATATAAACATCAAAGTTACGCCACTGGTCTGAGATGTGTAGAGACAACAACTATTGATTCGTTCAGTGCTTATGCTGGTCCCTGCTAAGATGGCAGGAAACTAAGGAAAGTAGCCCAGGTGCTACTGTGAGATCCCAAGATGAGCTGGAATAATCCCTTCTCTTCTAGGTATGTCCTTGGGATGACTCCCAGTGGGATGCTCCAAGAATACCTCAACGGGGAAGTCATCCTTAATCTTTCCTCTTAGTAACCTCAACTTCATCCTTTTTCTAGTGAAAGAGCTGCAGTTTGACTCTGAGAATCTTTGAGTTCCTCTAGTTGATCTTGAGAAGGACCAAGACCAAATGTAGGAATGACATTTTTGACCAGAGTATGGCCTAGAATATGAATTGCTGAGGTTCATCCCTACAGCTCCATTGGAAGTCAACACGATCGTCAGAGACATCATTACGGCAAACACTTAAGGCCCGGACACACCGGCCCGATAATCACCGTTGTAGAGTCTGGTGGGGGCGGGGACACAAATCTGTTTGGTGTGTGCCGTGAAATCGGTCGTCGTAGATGTCGTCGGGCTTCTTTTGAGCCTCAATCGGCGGCGGGCAGTCTTTCAGTTGGAGCAATTTGATTTGTGGAGGGCTAGCGAATCAGTGAAGCCCGGAAGTGAGGCGGGTAGCACAAACAGCTAACAACAGTTAGCCATTGTTTTAATGTGTTTGTTTGTTTCGTTCAGCGAGTACTCACATGCATCAACCCTTGTTGACTGTTAGACACCATGCTCAACACTCTGCTAAAAATGGTGCTCTTTATGGTCCATAAATATAAATATGTTTTTCTATCTATGTTTATGGTCTAGAGAGCCGTCCCATCATTTCCGGCTTCCGTATTTTTTCGGGCCACAATACAGAATAGCGCCACCTGCTGTTATGGATACATTACATCCCATGCAAGCGCAGAGCGTACGGAAAGTCAGCAGTCGGCTTGGTGTGTTCTTTGCACTTTTTTGGCCGCGACTGGAAGACTGAAGCTGCCTGAATCGGCAAATTCCATTTTCGGGTAGTCGGACTGGTGTGTCCTGGCCTTTACATTCTCTTCCATCCACATATCCCTTGCCTTCTTGCAACATTGAACAACCGTGTCTACCACACTGGTCTGACATCCAGAACCTTCATTTTCTTTGGAAGGGTCTTGCCAATGTGATACTGTTGAGCTACCTTGGTTATCTCATAATGGGCCAGTTTGCCTTCAAGTGTTGAACCACTGCCTTCTTCTTGGTAGACAGGTCAGTCCGGTTCAGCAGTTCATCAGGAGAGTGACTTCAACTCCCAAATTACATTTCAAGACAAGGACACCCATCAGCAGAGATGGGAAACACACAACGACTCAATGTACCCAACGTTTGTGCAGATTAGGACAAGTGATAGTTGAAGATCTTGAACAGGGGCCACAGGCTAACATCTCTTCAAGCTACTGACCAAAGAAAATAAATGAAGACACTAACCACATTCACACCTGCGTCACAGAATGTTTAAAAAGAAAAACAACATAAGCTGTGACAGAGAGTGTCCTACAAGGACCTTCAGTGAACCGTACATAAATAAAACAAAATTTGACACCTATTCCAGGCAATCAAACTAACAAATTATACATCTAAATATATTTGCCCTCATTTAAGTGTTTATAGACTGATCTGAATCTCAGGTTTCATTGCAGCTGTCTGTCTGTTGCCTCTCTCTTCCTCATACACTCGATGTTGTTTACAGTATAAATTACTTCATTATCGTCGGCAGTTGACATGTTCTGGTCTGAGTCCCTGAGCAAATCCCCAAGATAATATCAGTATTTACTTTTTTTAATGTTTCAGTATGGATATTCTCACACCCTGTACTTATTCTTGTGTCAGTGTTGAGGTTGGATACAAGCAAGGTTGTCGTGGGAAGTACAATACTTGGTAAACTTATAGTGTGGCCCAGCCCGTATGTAACTGTGATGAATGTCAACCATATGCATACACATGATATCTAAACATAAAATAGATCCAACACAGATTGGGAAAAGTGTTTCTGCCCACAACGGCTGGCACTCACTTTGTGTCTATACTATAATTTTGGCAATACTGATAAATCAATAGTTGCCTAAATCTGAAAAATAAAGCATTTAATTTTCTTGAAAAGTAGAGGTGGTTGTCTGAAGACTTGAACTTATACAGCAGTGTTTTATCAGTATAGCAGTATATCAGGCATGATCAGTGCAACTTCCAAACGCCTCCTTGGCCACATTAGTTAAAGGACGTCTACAGAGCGGGTCTGTGGTTGAGCGATCGGCAGAAAAGAGACGGTGACTGTAACATTGCAATCAATCAATCAATCAAACTGTATTTATAGAGCACTTTTCATACAATCAAATGTAACACAAAGTGCTTAATACAACTCCCCCACCACATCCCCCACCCAGAGATATGCATACATGCAAAAACATTCCCCCTCCCACCCATCCAAACCCCAAAATAAGAAATTCATTAAAAACAGGAAGGAAACTGCGCTGAGGAAACGCCATCATCAGAGAGAAAACACTAGAGACTGTAAAACTAAAACAATTCAAAATAAAGAGATAAAATAAATAAGAGCTCTTTATAGCGATTAATAAAAACATTAAAAATAAAAATGACAGATACAAAATAAATAAAATGACATAGGATAGAAATTAATAAAATTAGAATTAAAAATAGTGATAATAATAATTAATAAATACAATAACTAATAAAAGTAGTTATAAAAAGTAAATAAAAGCAGGCTACATATATAAATAAAATAGGCTACACAAGATATAAAATAATGAAATAAATAATGAAATAACTGAATAAAAAGTTGCTTAATTAAAAAAGTAACTAAAAAGGTAAGTTTTTAGTTTGCCCTTAAAAATATGAACACTCTCTGCGGCCCTCAGGTTATCAGGCTGCCTTGGCAATATGGCTGTAAATATACAGTACAGGCTACATTGTGTCAGTAAACAAATGCTTAAACGTCTCAAGATCAAGACAAGTGTCATCTGTTGTTTGTCATCTGCTGGAAAAGTGAAGGAGTTTAACATGGCAAACATGTCTTGTTTTGGCTGCTATGTTAAGTTAAGTTAATATCATAGGAAGTAAGGCTGCATGTCATTTTACCCATCTGTCCAGTGTTTCGTATGTCAGGTTCAGGCTTAGACTAAACTGGTGCACATCTTCAATGCACTAATGCAAACATTTAGGAAAAAGAAAGAATAAGGTTGATATGCTGTGTAAATGGTGCAAAAACGCCCTGGGGACTCGTATACATACTTTTAGAGGAGAATAAATGGTGTTTCTGTGCGTTTATGTGCCAATGCTTTCTCCTTTTACCGTGGCTTGGAGAGCATAAAGCTGCTCATGGATTCTGCTCTGGACTGATGTTTTCAGAAGGAATGAACGACAAATGAGTTAAACATGCACCGGATCCTTTAACCCCCCACCTAAAACTCACGGCTAATTCATAGCCCCGTTGATTACCCAGGGGGATTCTTTTATCTCCCCCATTTCATTCCTGAAGCGCTCGGCAGACATTTTAATGGCTGCACTTTCATCGTCTGTCAGATATTTAAATGGAGAAGTGCGTGTGGTGAGGAGTGAGGCATTGCGGGGGCCTTCTCACATTCTGCATGTCAATCTTTAATGCCTAGAGATATGGACACGCTCTGACCTCTCACTCTGTCATCCTGCCTCTCCCTTGCATAAATTCACCTCCTGATAATCATTTCCTGCTCCTATCTACCCGTAACGAGGGTCCCAGAGTACTTGACAGTCACATGACCCAAAGAGAGCCATTAGGGTTGAGAGATTGACCCCTCTGCGACGGCTAGGCCATAGAGCCTCCCTCTGACATATGGACTACAGTGAGTCTGTTATGGCAAGTGAATTCCACTCCGCCTGTTATGACCCTGAACATCACAGAATGACATGTAATAGAAGGGGGGAACTATTGCTGTAATGGAACTGCAAGTGCCAGTCATTTGCCATTACTGCTATATGTTGGTAGTTAGAGCTATGGGACGTGTGTGGCTGAAGAGACGAGTGAGTGAAAAGAGAGTGAAAAGGAGATTGAACGTTGGGTATGGGGTTCTCTGAATGTTAAGTTCTTGATCAAATGTTGTTTAAAAGTTTGTATTGCGATACTGAGGTATTATTAAATATGTTAGCTTGTTTGCCACATGCCTGTTTAGAAAAAGGTGTCCCCGTTATGGTGCTGACTTTTGAACACTGCTGCCTTGCTGGTTTAGCATCAGTTGAATCAACCCTGTCTCATCAAAATTATGTTCCCAGAGAACTATTCAGCATTCTCAATTACGTTAGGCTAACAAACATATTTTGTCCGTGATTACGTTTTATTGAACATATTGCAAATAGGGGTTGGTGACGGGAGACGGGCGATTTATTTTTATTTTTATATCCAACTGTTGTCAGAGCGGGAGGTGTGCGTTGTCTGGGCGGCTGCCTGAACAGGAAAATTAATCTGTTCATATTTTACTTCATTCAATCAGCCTGCATCGGATCCCATGAATAGATAGTATAGCCTAATAAATGATGTGGTCGGCGATCTATGTTCTGACATGATGGCCCCGCCCCCTTTGGGGGGAAAACAAACCGCACATGCACAGTTGCGGTCCAAAACAGCTAAAAGAAAACGATCAGAGGTAAATTAGTTAAAATTTGACCAACAGATACAAGAGCATAACTCGTTGTGAGATGATCATTGTTGTTTGTTTGTGAGAAATGAAACACAGTCGTCACTCAGTAAATGTGCACGATGTAGTTTGATGGTTATCACGAATAGGGTGTTGTAGGCGGCCTTTACAGTTAAATAAGCAGGAAAACTACAACCATAATCCCACTTTGCTTGTCTTTTTACCTCTGTATAACCTTGTGGATTAAATTACTTTTATTTTCTTCAGTATTTTACATTAAATGACCTTTGAAGTAAGATATCATTCACAACTTTTTTTATATCTCACCTGCACAATATGTTGCCTTTTAAAAATGTTTTTATATTTTATATTTCTGTGGCCTATGTTTTTTGTTGTTTTTATTGTGCAAATAAATTAAATCTAATCAAAAGCATGGTGGTGAATTGTAGGTGTGTTTAAATGTAAAATTGTACAATGTTCACACTCTCAACATTGACACTTTTCCAGCAATGTATTCAGTTGGTGTTCTTTACCGCAAGGTTGATTTTCTGATCAATTTGAAGGCCCAATATGGAAAATTAAGCTTTTTGTTTGCTCATTTGTTTTCTTGTGGAAATAATAAACCAAAAGGTGTGTCCTTCAGAGATTATAATACAGAACCCATATGCATAATCTAAAATCCAGATAGGCGTTGTTTAAATATACCTGCATGGATGGATGGATTTATAGATGGATAATGTACTTTATTTATTGCCATAGGGAAATTGTAGCATTTTAGCAGCAGCTATTGTGGATTGTATCAGGAATGACTTTCTGTAGTGGTCAAATAGCTGAAGGAGTAGTGCTGTCCATCATCTTCAGCAGCTTGTGCATTATCATTCTCTCCACAACCAACTATATGGGCTTAAACAGGTTAACAAGGATTTGCTCATGAAGTAGAGTCTGCTCTGTCCCTCCATGCACAACCTCCATGTTACATTTGCAGTCTGTTGCTGAATTAAATGCCCAGGTTTCTGTAGCCCTCCATCACCTCAACCTCTTCTCCCAGAATGGAGATTCAGCCTAGTCCTCCTGGTCCTCCCAAAATCCATATCCATCTCCCAACCTTGGTTACATTTAAGAGGTGTGTAGCTCCCACCATGCCCGAACACTACTGTCCACCTGTTCCCTGTCCCTGTACACTGTCCCGTGAACTGAACACAGAACTGACACACCTTGCATCTGCTGAATCATCTGAATATTTAATTAAAATAGGCCCATGTGAAAGTGACAGGTGTTAATTGAGGGATGTGAAATACAAAGGCAGTTTGAACAAAATAGGATAGAGTCATTGGAAAAACTGTTATAGAGAGATCTTAACCTTATCGTACAGATTCAGTCCTAAGACTGCCTAAAATTCTACCTTTTAAGGTCAAAATCATGAATAAAGCTATCTTTAAACTACTCCCATTTGAGTAACTGGCCTACTCCTTCCAAATACTTTCAGTTGCAGGCTTCACATTCAATATGTACCTAGTTTTATATTATGTGTAGGCTATGCACAATTTATAGCAACATTTGATATCATTAACTAAAAGAAAACAACCAAATCCCTGTCAGGGTAGGCTACAAGATGTGACACACACACACACACACACACACGCAATGTAGTACTGCTTTAGTAAGTTCAAGAAGCCTATTCAGTGACATTTTAAACTGTACATTTAATTATTTTATAATTTCATATATAGTATAGTATAGTAGATTTTATTTGGACATGGACATGACAATGTCATTGGACGAACCAGATGCATTGTTTACAGTGTGTTAGCATAAATGCTAGTTTACAACACCTGTCCACAGGAGGCTTTTAAAAAAATAAAAAAATAAATAAACTAAAGAAAACAGAAACAAGATCAAATACTGATAAAAAATTGATAATTAAAAGAGTAAAAATGCAGAATACAATAGAGTACAGAGCAGCAATATAATGAGTCAAATATATATATATATAGGATACGTAGAGTAAAACAAAGGCAGCATGATCAAACAATAAACCAGTTGTAAATTATTTGTGTGAGCACTGTTGATTTGATTTGAGCCGTTGTTTAAGTTCTCTGTTAAAAGTGTTGCTATTAGTCTCTAGTTTTAGATTAGTGGGCAAGAGGTTCCACAGTTTTGCCCCCTTTGCAGAGAAAACAGACTGACCGAAAGATGTCTTGTGCATTGGAACAAGACAATCACCATTGATGGAGGCTCGTGTATTTGCCCGACGAGAGCTCTGACTATGAAGGTATATATGTAGCATAAGTCTTTAGCACGTGTAACTGCAGATTTTGAATGCGTAAACTGAAGTCACAAATGTGTAACAGTAGATTTGAAGTCGTAAATATTTGTTTTGCATGTGTACTCCAAAGTCACAAATGTGTAACAGTAAATTTGAAGTCGTAAATATTTTTTCTACCATTGTGGACACAAAATAGGGGCTACGAGTTCACAAATCGTTGTTACGGGTGCACAAATCCTATCCTGTGCATCGCAACTTCAAAGAGTCATGCGCTTGACACTTTTGCTACAAACATTGCAGCACAGTTGGTGCAAAACACATTTGCACACCCGTGTTTCATAATGTGAGAACATGCCCCCAATTTGTGCATTCGTAAACCCAAATGTGAACTAACGCATCAGAAGTTGCACATCTGTGAAAAATGACCTCACAAATAAAATGATATCGAGCACAGCATTTTAATGAGCGAGCACAAATCGATGATACAACTGCTCAAATCTGTTCCTACAAGTCTCAGCTAAGGGTTTTCTCTGCTCGAATCTGCTCCTGCAAGTCTCGGCTGTGGGTTTTTTTGCAGGTAGATTTGCACCACGCCCAGGTGGTAAATGTGGTGCAAAAGTGTTTCGTATGCGTAGAACAGATTTGTATCCGTAGAAGGTGGGCGGGACAACATTGTCGCATCATCCAATGAAAGCGCCGGTTTGGACCCGTGACGTCACCATGTGAACAAACGGAGGAGAAGCCTTTTTCCTTCGTCCATTTTCACCAGAAATTGTAGGAAATGTAATAATAAGGGAATTGAATAAGAGGGAACTACAGCGGAGCCTTATGCCAGTAGTGAAAGTCATAAACAAGTTTACTTTAGCAGATAAGGGCCAGCGTAACGTCTGCTGTGTGATTGGCACTGGTGTAACTGTTTAAACCTGCTGTTTTTCTCTTTAAAACCTTTACATTTTAATAAAAAGTAGTCTTATTAAATAGAGAATGAATTTCCATTATATATTTTTTTAACCTTTATTTATACAGGTATATCCCATTGAGTCCGAAGACTTTTGCAAGGGAGACCTGTTCCCATTTACACGTTACCATTCACACACATTCATACACCGATAGCAGCAGGCTAACTATCAACAATAGTTTATTGTCCCGCAGCCGCTGTCAAGGCTCCTGGCTGTTAAAACTATCTATGGTTACAACACACCACATGCAGGGGGTGAGGAGGATGTTGCAGGCATTGAGGACCAAAGTAAATAAAGTAGGCCTACATATCTTGCTGCAGAGTATTCAGCATCCAGAAATATGCTTATAAATCATACACTTAGTCTTCTAAATGTAGTAAGCTTAATTAATTTAAACGTGTGAATAGTGAAGTGAATAAGTAACCTACTCTACAAGGCAATAGAAAAGTATAGAGGACACATTAAAACTGAATTGGAATAATTGTTTCTCTATCTCACATTTTCCATGTGAAATTATCACTACTTGTATCACAAACCGATAATTAGATGATCAGGTTTAACTGTGTGCTTATCCCCAGACAGTTCTGCTATACACCTTACCTCATGTGACGTGTCCAGAAGAACAGGGTACAAAGCTTCATATAACCTCATTTCAGTGATTACTTTAATTAATCACAATCACAAAGTGTCACACCATAACATTTTATGCAGTTTAGAACATGTTAATTCAGATCACGTGCTGCATTAATAAGTAGGTCTGCATGCTGCTAAAGCAAGACTAATAAATGCCCTATATCAATTATATTTATGATTTGCAGTTATCACATCAAAGCACAATCAGTACAAATGTATAGTAAAAGCTTACCCCACAAACAAATCACAAGATTTGGACTTTTTAAAATATTTGTGGATTTACTAAACATATACATACGGTCAAAATGAAAAATACAAATCAACCAGTTTAAAACTATAATGCACTCACAATTGCATACCTCCAAGTAAAGTTTTGTATGGCGTTATTTTATTAAGAGAAAATGAACAAAATACCCAAAATGCTCTGGCATGTGCCAGAACAAGACTTTATAAAACAAAACATAAAACTAGTAACTTAGTCCTTGGTCTGTAGCCCAACTTTTTACCATATTTAATCAAAATCTCCCCTACCTTTTTAATATGTCAAACAAATAAACATGACTGAGTATGTCACCTCATTTACTGCAATCAATATGATTATGAATTGAGTATGATCTGACTTTGTCTAGATTTATAATAATCACAATCTAAAAATTGAAAACAAATTGTGTGTAGAGTGTAGAGTCAGACTGATGTGCTGTGACTGCCAGGTGAGTTCCACGCTGCTCCATCTTCGGAGATCTTCTCAAGGCAGCAGGAGATGTGAAGTCTTCAGTTATCTGGAGTGTCCTTCCCTCAGCAATGCATACACTGGGGACGGAAACAATTGTTAGATCCCTTTAGTGATGTTATAGTAAACATATGACGGATAATAGTTAGGACTGACTGTAGCTGCTTACTGTACAATGGCTTCTCCCTGACACGGTGGAAATCCCAGACACTTGTGCAGGCCTTGTGCAGGACAGCCTAGATGAGTCTGTGGAAAAGCAGATTGTGCCATTCAGATGTTAAGATAATGTTAAGATTTATAAAATAAATAAAATACATGTAGGTTCGAGTTGATGAAGAACACAAAGCTAAAAACTAATCAATATAGTTTGTTATAACAGCCCTGCAATTAATTCTCTTCGTGGGGGGTATCTTGTCATTAGTGACTTTTAAAATTAGTTGTAAATGTTTTTTTCAGGCTGGAAAAACAGATATAAAATATGATTTAAACACGATGGAGCTGCACAATTAAAAAAAAAATCATTTGCATAATGGGACGCTTGTCTACCTGTTTTTATTCAGAAACAGCAACATGATGTTGAGACGGGCTGAGCAGAATAGTATACTGCTCACATGTGTTTATTTGGATCTTCATAGCCACTATTAAGACAGAAAACGCTCTATATGAGGTCGACACATGCTGATGTAAAACTAGTAGGCTATGTATGAAGGTGCCGATGTCCCAGAAAAGCAGACATACAGACACGCTGATTATTATTATAGCAGCAAGACTCCAGTATTCAGCTGACTCATATTTCCCTGGCTAGCGCCGGGATTATTTTCACTGATTAACGGAAGGATTCATTGGTCAGCCTTCTTATTTTACGTTAACAGTTAATTATTAACATCCTTAGAAGTGACCAAATGCCTTAAAAAACGGTACTTCCTTTAAAAGAATATGCTAACGAACATTAGCTGTTATACCCATTATGACTTGTTAGCTAGTGGTTAGCTATGCTGCCTGCAATACATTATAACCACACGTTGCTTCTCATCATTGAACGTATTATACCGACCAACTTTGAAGTTTAAAAACATAAGAAAACCAGACTTACAGTTCATAGTTTCCGTGGGATGGCTCCGTGTCCTGTAGGCTCTAGCTAAACCCTAGGTCTGTGTCCGACCGTGTGTCCGTGACCGTCAGTCCAGACACTGCTGCGGCTCCGGACAGAGATTGTGAAGCAGCTCAACTGTTTATTAAACCACCGCAGGTCCTGGTGTTTAATGGGTATCCCCTCCTCAACTTCACCGTGTCACATAATAAGCCTCCTGTCCTGTCTAAAATGATCGGGAAACCACCTCAAAGCTAGCTAACGCGGCTTATTTACTGTTACAGACACCTTGGACTACTTTTCCTCAAAGGCTGGAGTACATATAATATAATTCTCCATTACTTAAAAAATGCAATGTAAAACTACAGAAAAAGAGTTCAATTCACTACTACCTACTACTTCGCATTAGTTTGATAGTTGTTGTTGCTCATTTAGTCATTTCCTACAATTTCTGGTGAAAATGGACGAAGGAAAAAGGCTTCTCCTCCGTTTGTTCACATGGTGACGTCACGGGTCCAAACCGGCGCTTTCATTGGATGATGCGACAATGTTGTCCCGCCCACCTTCTACGGATACAAATCTGTTCTACGCATACGAAACACTTTTGCACCACATTTACCACCTGGGCGTGGTGCAAATCTACCTGCAAAAAAACCCACAGCCGAGACTTGCAGGAGCAGATTCGAGCAGAGAAAACCCTCAGCTGAGACTTGTAGGAACAGATTTGAGCAGTTGTATCATCGATTTGTGCTCGCTCATTAAAATGCTGTGCTCGATATCATTTTATTTGTGAGGTCATTTTTCACAGATGTGCAACTTCTGATGCGTTAGTTCACATTTGGGTTTACGAATGCACAAATTGGGGGCATGTTCTCACATTATGAAACACGGGTGTGCAAATGTGTTTTGCACCAACTGTGCTGCAATGTTTGTAGCAAAAGTGTCAAGCGCATGACTCTTTGAAGTTGCGATGCACAGGATAGGATTTGTGCACCCGTAACAACGATTTGTGAACTCGTAGCCCCTATTTTGTGTCCACAATGGTAGAAAAAATATTTACGACTTCAAATTTACTGTTACACATTTGTGACTTTGGAGTACACATGCAAAACAAATATTTACGACTTCAAATCTACTGTTACACATTTGTGACTTCAGTTTACGCATTCAAAATCTGCAGTTACACGTGCTAAAGACTTATGCTACATATATACCTTCATACTCTGACGTCTGATGGCCAATTCAGACAACAGTGGTGACACATGGTTATTTACACACTTGAAAAACAATTTAAGATTACTCAAATTAATAAAGTTATCAAAGGTGAGAAGGTTGTGTTTTTTTAGAATGCCACAGTGATGCCATCAGTGATATAATCCGCTACATCAGAAACTTTAAATTATACAACCACACAGGCTATAAAACACATTTTAACGTAATTGAGAATGCCGAATAGTTCTCTGGGAACGTAATGTTGATGAGACAGGGTTGGTTTAATGAGGCCCATGTTCCCTGTCTTTCCGTTTTCCAGCCTTCACTTGTGAAGCCATGTGCATATGTCTACACAACTGCTAAACAGCAGTCACTGTCCATGGATGACCTGACAATTCCACCAGTGGCTAAGGTAAAGAGATAGAACCATGTCATTTTTTGTCATACCAACAAATCTTGCACCACCTCATCTAAGGGTTTTCTATATACCATGTTTGACATTTCTGTGTTTCAGCCATTATCCTTTAACTTTATTTGAGTTGTCACCTAATGTCTCAAGTCAATATGTTTGGCTATGTTGGACCACAATTTAAAAGCAGACAAATTATTTTCACCTGAAGGGTAAGAAAGAAGGATAAAACAAAACCCTGACCCTCTGGATCCCTCTGATTATCCAAATATGTACATCCAATTAGCTCTAGATGCAAATTCTGCTTAATTAGTTTACTTAATCCTTTCATAAGTAATGACCACACTCCAGTTGTCCTCAAATGAACATTTAATCCTTTTACGGGCACCTCTAATCTTTTCATATTAAAAGCTAAATAGTCAAATGTGAGCATCGATCTAATTACACATGGATTGCTTCAGAGAATGTTTCCTGTGTTGATATGTCGGCTAATGTGTAGTAATGTGTATTACTGAGCCAGACCGGTTTGTATTCATTTAGAATGTGTTGCTGTTGGTTGCTTTTTATATAAAACATACCTCCAGTATAATTGATTTTTAAGTTCCCATATTATTAACCCTCTTAATACATAACTTCTACAGTCACATACCATAATTAAGCTTTGTGTTGAGGGCTGAATCTAAAACGTTCTCCGGATCTGTTTTGGAATATATACAGTTTATATACAATATATACACAGCATATCCAATCTGATATTACTAAAACAAATACATGCCTACATTGTTTTTTTATTTTGTTCATTCCCAGCCAAGTTATCTGGTTGTATTCAATTCCCAAGTTAGCTGCCATATAAATTACCCATGTTTTAGGATTGCTTTGTTATATTATATTGATATATTTATACCAATATTTACAATCTCATATATATGTAAGCATAACATTAGAAGCAGGCATTCTCAACACACAGACTAAACTGAACAGATTTGTTTCAACAAAACTAATATTTACCACAAGGGTGCTATTGGATTTCATAATTATGTCCATACGTTTCAATTTATTTTGTAAATGAGTGTAAATTGACCTCGGTTCTCTCATGGAGTTTAGAAGGTTAATTTGTCTTTATTGTGATTGAACAGTGGCTGGGCTACTGGCAAATGATTATACCTCTTTGTGAAATGTGTTCATATATTGTTATTCAAATCTGGATTTAAATGTCCAAGAACATGCAAACAACATAGGGGATTTTGTGTTTCCTGTAAAACATTGTGTGCACTGCTAAAGGACACATGATGTGTGCCCTTGGTACTAGGCGGTGCACTGGACTGGAAATGTAATTGGTTTTGTTTATTTTGTTAGGAAATGCAGTTTTCTGCTTATGTAAGTGAATAATTTTTTGGACAAATATGTACCCCAACTTGGCTGGCTCATAGGAATACAACAGCTGTGGTGTTGAAAAAATAGATGGTTGATATAATCGCTGAGCAAGAATAATGCATAGAGGCGACGCTTAAAATATGTTTAAAACAACAGTGTTTGTTCTGAGCAAGAGGGCCAAACCCATGTTTAGATCTAGTAAATGATAGAAGGGGTTTTGAATGTTGGTTTTCTTATTCAGTTTCAGATGATGTGATAAGGGTTTCCTGTTATGCGATCATGACAGATGTGTTTTTTTACCTTTGATTACCTCAGGGGGGAGTGGGGGGGGGGAATTGCATGCTTCGAAGACATTAATGTAGCCGTGAAAGAAGAGCATAAGGCAGAGGCAAAATCTGTCCACAAAGATATAGCACTGAATAAAGTTAAAGTTTAAAAGCATGAGTTTAAGTAGGTTTTTGGGTTTTTAGTGTAACCGATAAATTACTACTTTATTCAAGCCATGCTGATCTGATAATGTGTCACTGATCACCATACTGAAGGTAAATAAAGGCGATCATTTAAAAGATCTACACCGTGTAACATCTTAACAATATAAAACATTTGACACATTTTACCTCCTGATGTTACCAGGCTGTGATGGAATACAAAACTTGAGGAAGCCTGTTAAATGTTGTTCATACCGTAAGGAAATGCATAACCATCAATAAATACCTACACCTGTAAAAAAGATAACACATACACATTTCTTTAAACACAGCAGAGTGGTACAGTATGTGAAATGATTTTCTGTGATGTAAAGTGTATGTGAAGTGTAGTAAAAGAGCCAAGAGACATGCAAAACCATTGCTGTGGTCCTTTTTAAAAGAGAGACCGACTGTGAGATGCTGATGAGGTCTGATGGGAGTTGTGAGAAGTCTGGAGCATTTAAACTGTTGATTTCCTCCAGTCTAGTGCGATAGCTCCCGGCCCTGTCAGCGTTATCTCCTTCTCCCTGGTGGGGAGGAGATACATGCTCCATGGGAAGGGCTATCACTGTGGGCTGCTGTGGAATCAGATTCTCCTATCAAAGTCCCCTGACCTCACTGTTATATGATAGAATGTGAAAGTTAACCTGGGATCAGTGCCTGGGGACAGTGTCTGCCTTTGTGGAGGGAATATGATGTTTCACTGAGTTCTTCCAACACTTCTCCTCCCTCACACTGTCCGCGTTGCACACACACACACACACACACACACACACACACATAGCCACAGCCACACAAGCTAGATCAGCCCGAAGAGTATAGGTTTCTGAGTCGTCACGGGCAAAACATACATTTGTTTGCACTTTCATGACTTTGTGAAGTCACAATTCTCTCATCCTGTCCTTGCTTACTCACCATATGACTTACCTCTTTCACAAAATGCTTGCTGGTAAAAATAACTGTGAAATGAGTGATAAAGGAAAAAGAGAGAGGGAGAGAGAAGGAATGGTGGGGAACAGTGTCTACATCCAATTGTCTCTATTGACAACATTCTTATAACAGTTATAATACAGTAAGAGTGACACTTCCAAATCCTCTCTATACATGAGGACACCAAAGCATGATGCAGCTCAATATTATGTAGTACTGTTAGGTTTGGCATTATGTAGCATGTGCAGTCTTCACTGAGTGTCGCTACTTATTTTGGGCCCAACACTGGGGTTGCTACAGAAACAAATATTAGCACCAAAGCTGTGCCCAAATACTAGATAAACAAGAACGTTCCAGATGATCACCTTACACTCTCACACAATCCAGCTGTAACTTCCAGTAGATGTGTGGGAGGACTCGCTGCTTATAGTCCGCTGGGAGGATCTGTACATGCACTGTTCTGTAGAAAGGTTAATGTAATTATGCGTTGGGGCTGGTGCCACAGCTGCAGGTGTGCTCTCTCACACACAGGCACACTTAACAGAGACGGTGGAAAAACAGGACAAGCTGAGATCCTTTTTTGCAAATTTTCATTTAATTTTCCTTTATTTAACCTCGAAAAATCAATTGAGGGGTGACCCTCTTTTACAATGACGTCGAGTTTGTACAGATACACAATATACAATGAGAATACATAACAAGTTTACACACACACACACACACACACACACAGACAACAACAATTTAAAACATTCAGATCAATTGAATGAAAGAGACAATAGCCTAATTAAAACAGTTACAAGTGTAGAGGGGCTGATTCAAAATAATGATTTTAAATTGGTTAACAGTTATGAGTGTATTTATTTTAATTGTATGTTGTAGGCTGTTCCAGGAGTCAGGGGCACTATGGCTAAAAGCGGTTTTACCAAGCTTAGACCGGGTATAGGGAACATATAACATGAGCATGTCAGTTGAGCGGGTTTGATAAAGCCCATCTGAAATAAGCAGCATTTCTGTCAAATAGAGTGGTATCTTTCCAGTCAGAGCTTTATATATAAAAATATGCCAATGTGCATCACGTCTCTCCTTAAGGGAGGACCACCCAACCTTTTCATATAAAACACAATGGTGTGTATCATAAGCATCTCCTGTAATGAATCTCAAAGCAGAGTGAAATACAGAGTCTAGGAGTTTAAGGCATGAACGAGATGCATGCCGATAAACCACATCACCGTAATCAAGGACAGACATAAAAACTGCCTCAATAATCCTTTTCCTACTGAACAACAGGAAGGTGGCTTTATTCCTATAAAAATATCCAATCTTTTGTCGCAGACGACAGACAAGATTTTGTATGTGAAATGTAAAAGAGAGTTTTTCATCTATCCAGATGCCAAGATATTTATTTTCAGTGACTCTTTCAATATGAGATCCATTATTTGTGTGAATAATAAGATCATTACCATGTGTAATTCTTGCTCTGGAAAAACACATATATTTTGTTTTTTCTGTATTAAGGACAAGCCTGAGATCCACTAGACAGTTCTGCAGGGTGTTAAAAGAGCTCTGTAGGTTCTGAACAGATTGTTGCACTGAATCAGAAATGCAATACAGTACAGTGTCGTCCGCATACAAATGGGCATGGCAGTTTTGTAGTGATGAAACAATGTTATTAATGTAAATTGTGAATAGGACTGGACCTAAAATTGAGCCCTGCGGAACACCATTTGTAACTGTTAAAAACTCAGTTTGGTAGCTTCCCAGTTTTACTGACTGCTGTCTATCAGAGAGATAGTCCCTAAACCAGCTACATGCAGAATAATCAAAACCAATTTCATGCAGCCTCTCTAAAAGCAAATGGTGATCTAAAGTATCAAAAGCTTTTGACAGATCAACAAAAAGTGCTGCACAGTGCATTTTTTTATCGATAGCTGTAACAATGTTGTCTAAGACCAAAGTCACAGCAGATACGGTACTGTGGCCTGCCCTAAAACCAGATTGAAATGCACTCAAAATTGAAGCACTGGATAAAAAGGTTTTCAACTGAGTATTAATGACTGATTCTAGAATTTTTGCCAGGCATGGGGGTTTGGAAATTGGCCTGTAATTATTGAGATCACTTTTGTCACCCCCTTTATGTAATGGAATGACGTGAGCTTTTTTCCAGACTTTAGGAACAATACCAGAGGAGATGGAAAGATTAAAAATATGGGTTATTTGTTTTGATATGATAAGTGCAGAGAGATTTATTGAAAATGGGTCCAAATTGTCCTCTCCCATGTACTTCCTGGGGTTGATGGCAAGAAGCGCATCTACAACAATACTTGTTGGAACTTGAACAAGGCTGAAAAGAGGAGTTTTAGAGACAGGTGGTATGCTATTTTTATTTCTGGTGGTGGAAGGCGTAGATACTCCATTGTGAAAGAGTTTACCAGCAGCTATAAAGTGTTTATTGAAAGCTAAACCAATTTCTTTCTGATCATTTAAAGTCTGATCATTTATTTTTAACTGACTGGGAACAGTGCTAGCATTATTTTTGTTATAATTCACAGCCTTCCAAAATAGTGCAGGGTTGGAGTAGCAGTTGGAAATTAGTTTGAGGTAGTAATCTGATTTAGCTTTCCTAACCATGGATATGCACCTATTTCTGATTTGTCTGAAAGCAGTCCACTTAGAGTTTTCACCAGAGTGTCTAGCTAGGGACCATGCTTTATTTCTCTCTGCAAATACATCGGACAATTCATTTGTGAACCAGGGGTTTGATCTATTTTTTACTCTGTGCTTTTTAAGGGGTGCATGCTTGTTCAAAATGGAGGAGAAAGTATTGGTGAAAAATTCTAAGGCCAATTCCACATCAGATATTTCACTTGTGAGATGAATGTCACTTTGAAATGGCACTCAGTTCACTTTACACAGTGCAAAATATGCAAATGTAATGGTTCATACTGGCAGCGCAATTGACCAGATTGAGAAATGTTTATACACAGAACAGGTTTTATCCGGGCTTGTGGATATGATCATGATTACTTTGAGTGTTCTCATTATTCTCCTATAACACATTGGGCATAGTCTCATTTTAGTTCTAGCTTTACCTTCCTGTGTTACGTTTCTGTTCAACTCTTAGACCTTTTCAAGGAGAAAGAGAGAGAGTGTGTGTGTGTGTGTGTGTGTGTACTCATCAGTGACATGTCAATGAACATTGCTGTTTTAAACTGGTTCTGTGTAACGTAAACAAATGCACAACCAGTAAATCTTGGCACAATGTTGGCAGTATGTTTGCTTCTACTCGCATTATGAGTACCAAAAGTGAATCGTATTGGAAAGAAAGCAAAGTAACTTTTAGATATTTCGGGACGTTTTTTTGTAATGTCTTGTTTTGCTGCAGCAGGTGAAAGATTACATGGTGAGGATGATTGCGTCTGTGTCCAAGTGGGCTAGAGTGAATCACGGATTAGAAGGATCCAAATACGTAAATGAAAGCAGGACAAAGATATTTAGTTTCACTGTCTTCAGCCTGTTCTCTATTCTTAAAGCTGTTTACAACTGTGTCTGATCCCAGGGAACAGATGGTAGTCTCCCCCTCTTGTTTTTTTTTTGTTTTTTGATCCGTATGCCCATTTGCTCACACATGTTCAAACGCTCAAATGTGTCTTGGTTTTCCAATGGCTGGCATTTGCTATCTTCATCTTTACTTTACAGTTTATTGGCTTTGTTTTTTATTTTTATTTTTTATCAAAGGCTATTCTTATTTTCAGACACTTTACGACAAACTTGTGAAACATTTGTTTTTGTTTTTTTATAGTTAAATGTCATGAATGGTTTCTTATTTAGTTTTTTATCATTAGCATTTAAAAGAAAGTTGATATGGCCAAAGAGAAAGCTAAGTTAACATGAAAGTGAGTTGGCAAATTGGGACACAATTATGACAGTAAAAGATGGCACAGCCAACCATGAAATGATTGACTGAAAGGAGTGTCATGGCATTGCATGGAAAAATAAGAACTCGCAAGAAAGAAAAGAAAAACAAGGATAGAGATAGAGTTACATAGAGAGATGGAGTTAGAGACAGGGCGGGCAACAGGGATACAGGCAGTGTTCTAATGACTTCACACCCCATTAGCCACTTAGTCTGATGCGTCACACCTCATTATGCCGCTGGAGCAGCAGTGCATGAACGCGTGAAACCGTCCACTCAGCCAGACCTGTCCGCCCGCTCCAAACGCTCACTCACTTACAGCAATTAGAGTGTGTTTGTGTTGCTGTGCTGCTTGCATGCGTGCATGTGCGTGGAGAAGGTACAACTCCAACTGCATGGCCTGGCCTGCTTCTGAAAAACAAATGGTTAAAATTGATCGTTCAAAAGCCCAATGAAGACCTTCTCAACAGAGATGTAGCGGCTCCCACCATGTGGCATTTCAACACGACTTCACCATGGCTACCCCACGGCTCATGCTGAAAATGCTGTGAACAGGCCAGAGCGGTGCTTCTCTTTGTCAGCCTACATAAGAGAGGAGGACCGAGTAGCGTGTTCCAGAGAACTCTCCTTAATCACCCTCCTTTTAAACAAGTGGGTGCACATGCATATACTCCTGTGCACAGCAGTGAACACACACACACACACACACACACACACACACACACACACACACACACACACACACACACACACACACACACACACACACACACAAGGATAAGGAGATGGGAGAGAACAGAGGTCTCCCCATGCCATTCCCCGCACGGGCAGCCCCAGTTGGCAGAGTGTGAAGTGTTCCTCTCCAGGACAAGGCCTGCTAACTCAAATCCCTGGCCGGCAGCCACACTCCTCTCCATTACAAACACTGGGCCCATTTATCCCAGAGTCCCCCCCTCTACAGTCACACACAGCCACCCCAGGGGGAATGCCACATAATGGCTCTGTAGCCACTGTAACTGACATCTCTATGCAGCTAATGTTTATTGTTTTGCTCTGCTTGGTTTGTTGATATTCAACACAAAATGAACGGCACACAAGGCAAACCAAAAAGAGGAGATCATTGTTTCATTGTGCCAAGCTTTTTATAATTCATGGATCCCGGACAAATATTTCATGTTTAATCCGAGTACTCTCCTGTTTCCAGCCAAGTTAGACTGTGTTAAAACCTGGGAGATAAAGGAGCTCCACTGTTATGCAATGTACTGGCACTTCACAACGAGGTTGAACACTTTTTTTTATCACTGTAGGTGACCTTAAATTATTTATTTTTTCCTCTTTTCATCGTCAGCCCTGGACATTTTCTGCCTCATGCCAAATCAGAACTGAGTTCTAATTTGGTTCACTCTTTGGGTTTTGTGTGCCAACTTGATCATTTAATATTTACACATTGTTTGCCAAACTTAACAGCCTTTACTTGCTAACACTTTACTGGAAACAGGATCCTTGTCCTCCAAAGTTTTTCCCCATTTATTATTTTGTTCTGTTAGAGGGTTCAGATGTGTAAATGTCCCATGCCTTTATTGTGTTCATACGATGTACACATACACTTCACTTGACGTATCCTGTCATCAGTTGCCCTTTAGAGCAGGTTGGAATGCAGTGCGGGAATGCATCAGAGCACCGTCTTTGAAACACTAATCTTTATTTAGACGTTGCAGAATGTGCAGTAAACATTCACAGCTGTCATGTTAGCCATTACTGCATGCAAATACAGTCAAATGCACAGTAGTCGAGAAAAGATAAAAGCTTAAGGTAAATTTGATGATCTCCAGGAATCAGTACATTGTTAATTTTTTCATTGAAGTGTGGCTTGCGGCTAGCTTTTGATAAGGATAACACCTAAGGCTCTTACACATTGAGTCTGTATTTTACATCTGTGTTTTGTCGTATCTTGATCCTGAGCAGCAGCTATGTATGGTAGGATCCCACACACACACACACACACACACACAACAACACGTGAAGGGTACAAAAAAGGCAGAAAATCAAAAGCGATAGGAAAACTCAAACGACAGACGGATTATCAGAGACAGTGTGTAAATGTGATTGACACATCTTGAGTTTGTCCTTTTTTTTACATGAAACAATTTCGGACAAAAAAATACGGACTCTGTGTGCAAGAGCATTTATCCTTGGATGTGCATCATCATCATCACCCAACATGGTCTAGTAAAAGTCTAAAAGTGCCTTTCTGTATCCAAAAAAACACTATGAATCAGGACAAAGAGCACTGTTTTGATGATTTTAGTTCTGTCTTTTGGCACCACATGCAGTCTCACAAGTGTTTTTGCTTACTAGCTGGGACTCTCCCCTGACCTTCAGCAGCACACCCAGAGATAATGTAATCATGGTCAGGGAGTCGCTGCTGTCGAAACACGTCTCCTTCCTGTGATGAACGCACGCTGTGTGAGCATGTCAAACATCACACACCTGAACACCTGTCTGTTTCCGTCTCCAACCCCAAACCCTTCCCTCCCCCCATCCCCGTCACACAGGACAGGAGTGAGGGGAAGGACAAAATCAGGGGGAGGGTTTGCTCTTTATACAAGACTCTCAGGAACACCTTTCTACTTAAATCAGTGCTTTTTACATTTTTCTATTTATACTTAGTCTGTGAATTGTTATGCTCTCATATTGTACATTTTCAATTTCTTTAGTTTCCTACATTGCACATGTTGTACATTACGTACCTTTGGCTTTTTGGTATTGTTTGGCGTTGCCTTACTTTTGCACTATTTATAATGTATGTATTGTTTATATGACATGTCTTTTTTGTGTTGTTTGTACTTATTGCATCATGGGAGAGTAACACATTTCAAATCTACAATATGTCTGGCACATGTTGCAGAAGTTGACAATAAAGTTGACTTACAAATGCAATGAAAAGAGGAAATTATTGCATGCTAAAACAAGTAGTATTTCAGCCCAGAGTAGATTACAACTCACACCAATTGCAGTGTTAGTGTGCCGTAATGGAGGGCTTAATTAAGAAGCCTTTGTCAGTGTGCGGTTCACACGGTGGGGGCACGTAAGTAACATCATTCTTCAGTTATCAAACCTGGCTGACTGGCAGCTGTGACAGTGGGCACAGCTTGCAGTGTGTTGGCCCCTGCAGTGTCCTGTTACCGAGGTCGCAGGGGCCTCGCTGAGACGCTGCACGCTACAGACAAGGGGTTGGCCTTTAGTGTCAGATTCTTCTGTGACCTCCCTCTCGCTCCTTCCCCTCTCCCTTCACCCGCTCTGCCCTGCCCCGCCTGCCCTCCTCTGGGATAAATCGGTGGGTAACGTCATATCAGCTGGAGGAACTGGCATGCAAAACATGTCTCGCGTTTCATGCTGGGAGAAGAGTTTAAAAGGGAGTGGATTGATTGCATAGCATGAGAATGGATGCATGTGTGTGCGCGTTGAACTGTGCGTGTGCTACGAATAACGTGAGTGAAGAGGTGGTATCGTGGCCCCTCAACCTTTTCAACTTCACCCTCGCAGCAATCAACAGACATGTGACAAACATGCCCTTGCCCCTGTCCAGATGTACACAGAATACATATATTGCACTTTATTTTGAAGACACGGGTGTGTGGGAGGGGGAGGGGTTGGTAACGTATACTGTACTATGGTCAAATATTCTCATTATCCCTCCCGGGTTCATTATTCCCTCCGCTGCCTCCGATTCGTCGACCCCAAACCTGCCCTCTCTCTTTCTACACCTCCCCTCTCTTTATCTCTCTCTCTCTCTCTCTCTCTCTCTCTCTCTCTCTCTCTCTCTCTCTCTCTCTCTCTCTCTCTCTCTCTCTCTCTCTTACTCTTTTCTCTCTAGCACACTCCCCATTCTCTTTTGGACAGGGGGGTATGGGTGAGATCATAATTATGTTTTGACACATGGCGTTAGCCCTCGGAGCTCTCGGGTTTTTTAACTCAAAGTGGGAGTTGTCAGCGCGACAGCCCCTTACTGCTCTTAATTGGAGGGGAGGACCACGAGGCCCGCCCACAGACCAGGGAGGCGCTTTTAATGAGGTTATGTTTGTACAGGAAGTCAGAGTTGTGACAGGAGGAAACTGTCATTGGCCTGTTAAAGAGAGGGGTTGGCATCTCAAAGCCCGCTGTGTTCCTCAGTTACAGGGGAAAACCTCTCCGCTCCCCTCTCTCTCTCTACAGGTGCAAGCAGGCAATTAAAACAGAAATGAGTAACTAAATAACACCCAGGGCAGCCACACCAACTTGAATACATGGCCAATAAACAGCAATCAGGAGGTGAAAAAAGCTGCTGATAGAATAATGGTTGCTAAATAAAATACTTATTAACCCCTCCTTTGGCCTCACTTCAGCAGGACTCAATTGAAAAGGAGCAATTATTACCCCAACTAAATGGCAATTAGCACAAATCAGCATGTATGTGTGTGTATGTCTGTAGCTGCATAAACACATATACATAATCAGTAGGGATGCACCGAAATGAAAATTCTTGGCCGAAACCGAATAAAAGTAAACAGTTGGCCGAAACCGAATACCGAAAGAGGCTTTTGCAGTTTTGTTTATTTATTTGGCCAATTCTTTCAACATTCAATGTTGTCAGAGGTGGGGGTAAGTCACTAATGTGCAAGTCACAAGCAAGTCTCATGTCATAACCTTCAAGTCTCAAGCAAGTCCAAGTCACTGTGGTGAGAATCAAGCAAGTCACAAGTCAAGTCATTGCTCAGGTCAAGCAAGTCACAAGTCAAGTCATACAAAAAATCATATGATCTAACCCAGTTTCTACATTTAAAAGACCTGCATTCCACAGTTCTCTTCTTCATACCGTCATCGACAACATCATCCTTGAACAACAATTGAATTAAATGAATTGTTTTGAATTGAATTATTCTTGGTCTAACCGAGGGGTCTTCAACTAAAATTGAAATGGGTCCAGTTGACAACATTTTCTTACAGCAAAGGTCCGAATCTCATAATGTCTGCATCTAATAGCGACCCCTTGTCTATCACATGTGATCAGCACATTTCCTTTTCTTTCAACCACATTTAGGCTACTTTCAATTTCCAAGTAGCTTACTTTTAACATGGAAAACAAGAAAGGTAAATAGTAACAGATAGGCCTATACTTACACAAAACAAACACTTGATGCCCATAATGCATTTAAAATAAAACAGGGCAATGATCTGCAAAAATATCATATCACCTTTTTTTTATGGCAGGATCACATTTTGATTTATCCCGATTCATTTGTTTTTCATACTGGGGGACGAACTGTCATAACGGGCAGTTTGCTGTGAACTGTCGGTGCGGGGGCGGCGGCTGTGAGCTGTCGGAAGGAGCAGGTGAACGTGGAAGGTCGAACTGCATCATATAGGCCTAGGCCTACTTCATAACGGCTGTTTTGTCTCACAGAGATGCTTTTATAAAGCCTACAGTCCGTGGAGGTAGGGCGCTCAATAAGGAAGCGTGCGTTATCAAGGCAGCAGCCCTGCAGGAAACGCTCGTTAATTTTGTTCTCTTTTACAAGACTTCCCGGGGCCGTTACAACGTGAAAAGGGAAGGGAAGACGGCGCTACGTATTTACTGTGATTGGGTTATAAGCGTGTGGGAGCCTCACGTGAATTATTCTTGGTCTAGCCGCCTCCATGACTGCTGCTCCTGTGTTGACCTGCTGACGCTGTTTGTCCGTGCAGCGCGCTGCGTGCATTGCACTGTAAAATCACCCGATCATGTTTCAAAATAAAACATAATTTCTAACGTAATCTAACTTTTAAAAATTCAAGTCATTTCGAGTCATCTGTCCCAAGTCTAAGTCAAGTCTCAAGTCATGAAGACCAAGTCAAAGTCAAGTCGAGTCTTTTATCAGTGTTAGTCAAGCAAGTCTCAAGTCCTCAAACTTGCGACTCGAGTCTGACTCGAGTCAAGTTATGTGACTCGAGTCTCCCATGCAGGGGCGCCGTAATGGGGGGAGAAGTTAGGACGATTCTATGGGCCTGTGACTGGCAGGGGCCCAAAAATATTAGACCTTAAGGATTTTTTTTTTGTTTTTAATAAACCTGTCATTGTTAATCGATAATCTCCATTAATAAAACATTGTAACTAACGTGAAATAAATAAAATTAATGGTTAATTTAAAAGTTTCTGACAAAAAGTAACAATTTAAAAACTCTGTACACCCCCCTGTATTTAGAAGTAATGGTTTGGTCCGCTTTTCAAACAGCTGCGCATCCCTTGCCACTATCGACAGTGATTAACGAGGGATGATTGAAACATGTCTCAACGACAAAAGTCAGGACATCAAAAGAGAAAAGAGAGGAAAGAAAAGACAGAGAGAGGAGTTAAAGGGTGACAGTATGTCACAAACTTTTTCAGCCCAAAAGGTGAGTGTAGTCGCAGTGTTTCCCCCACGTTCACACAGCAGCGGCGCGCCACCGCTGCTGTATTTTCTCCGCCGCTGCTATTAAAATCCTCCTCCTCCTCATTATTCTACTTTTTTTTTTTTTTTTTGGTTACGTAGCTCATTTTAGAAACGGGGCAATGCCTAACATAAACGCTGTCCATGCGTCGGAGGTGAATGTAACTTACTCGGCGGAAAACAGAAACAACGGAGGGGAGCGGCTCACTGTAGAGTCCCTTTAGTCGCGCTGTCAGTTTTTCGTCAGGGCTCTGTGTATCCGGGCTCGAGACATACAAACAGATCGCGGAACATTCACTAACGAAACAGTTAGTGGCTGAGCGAAGAATGTGGACTACTGTAGGCTACTGGTGCAAATTCCACAACTCATTACTTGTGTTACAGTTTAGTACAATATGTATTAATTTATATTTGGCTGCTCCACCAGTCCAGGCAGGACAGGATAGTTAAGTTTCAATTTCGTTTTTCATCTCCTTGTCGGACAGCTGTTCGCTCAGCTGATGGGCTCGAGCCTCACGGAGCAGACAGAGGGAGTCAGTCTAAAATCAGCGATGATCACTCTCACAAATCAAAAAGCTAAATTATAAAATAAAGCTATCTCTTCCTCCCTCTATCTGTCTGTATAGGGCCTATATTTCTCTCTCAACTGCACACACACTGAACCTCTCCTCACTAGTTTTAAGGAAGCAGAAGGAGGATTATACCCTCATTTTGCACTTTATTATTTTTAAATATTAGAAGATTGCAGGCAAGTAAAATACCACCAGCCACTACATTCTCAATGATAGAGACGAATAATTACTTTTTTTTAGATCAAATATTTGAACAATACAGGAGAATAAATATTTTAAAGCAATACAGAATGCATGATATTACTGCATGGTATTGTATTCTATTTTTGTCACCAGGAACCTAAATGTTGTCAATTAACCTACTTTACATACATTTGGTGCATTGAAATTCACCAGAATGCAGGAAATGAAGTGTTGAATGCTCAAAAATGTATGGGGGGACACCCCCAGACCCTCACATTAAAATGTGTCCCAAACCAAGGTTTAATCACAACCTACACCCTTGAAATTCATGAATAGTTTTGTTTTATTTGTATCTATAGGCCTTTGTATAAGGATACTTTGTAATTTTTATCACATTATTTTAAATTAAAGTCTTAGGTCCTGCTTATCAATTGCTCATAACCAGTAGGCCTACTTCTGTGTTGGACATTACTGAACCTCTTCCCATTTATAGCACCCAATGTCCCTGTCTAGTTCCATGTCCCCAAAAAATCAAATCAAGGAACCCCCCCCCCCCCCCAATTTACCGTGTCGTCTAGAGGGGTCGGGTGTTTGTCACCTTTTTCACCTCTTATGAGTTTGCAGGTCTGGTTTAAGCATTAAGCAAGAACTGTAAATAAATTGTGCAAATCATTTTCTGCGTTGTGGCATTTTGTGTTTAAATATTAATTTCTATACAAAAATGTCAAAATCTGTAAATAAAGACACAACAGGCAAAGTTGCAACACCAATAATCCCATCTATCTGAATAGTAATTAGTGCATATTCTCCTCTCAAAGTGCACTAGATCAATGCATTCAAATGTAAAGGGTACAAAAAAAAATTGGCCGGGGGGGCATGCCCCCGGACCTCCCTAGGACGTTTGGGGACCACGCCACTGCTGCTGAAAAAAATCCTGCGGGAAACACTGGTGTGCATTGCTTTACGTATATTTTGCACCCTGCCGGTGACAGTTGCAGGTGGTGAGAGAGCATTCAGTAAGCTTAAATTGATAAAAAACCATTTGAGGTCCACTGTGTGCCAGGACAGGCTTTGCAATCTTGCGATGCTGTCCATTGAAAGTCAGTTGGCTAGGAAGCTGGACTTCAAAGATTTGATCAGCAGTGTTGTGCCTGAACGCGTTCAATGAACGATCGTTCATGAACTCGTTCATATTGGGGGCGAACGTGAACTGAACGTATGTATTTCTGCCTCATGAACGTTTTTGTGAACGCGCTCATTCTGGCATTTGTGAACGGCGCTCTTACAGTCGTTCAATCGTTCATCGAGTGCCAGATTTCCATAGAAACCCCCCGCTAAAAGACAGCGTAAACAGCCCTTAATATGTAGCTGAAAAACACCCAATCTGGCAACACATGCCACCACAGCGTCGCACCGCCGCTGCGTCATCAAAATGTGAAACACCGCGGAAAAAAACAAAAGCAAATGAATGCAGCAGCACTTACTCAGACCATGGACCTAGCCTCAGGCTATACCCTCTTCTTCGTATGATTGTTACCTACCTCAGATTGTGTTTGTGTTAATAAGTATGTCAACACATCTTCTGGACTTTGTTGTTAACAGTAGGCCCTACACTGCAGTTTAGAATGGTCTCCTTGAGGGTTTTACTAGTTTAAGTTGTAGGCTAATTTGTTTGTAGAACCTGCCTGGTATATTTTTCAGTATTGCTTTATTTGAATGAAATTTCATGTGAATTGTTTCCAGGTTTGGAAAATTGTAAAAATGGAAAAACATTTGCACCTTAACCGTTTTTGTTTGAATAATTCTTAATTAAAAACACTATTCAAACAGCAACTTTTTCCTCATGTTTTTGAGAATATACTGTAGGGGTAAAAGCTGCAGCTGGTTTCTAGTGTGGACTGAATGTTATTGAAATAATTTCTGTGTGGTTCTATATTATATGGTATGTGGCAATTATTTAGAAAAATAATAGCCTGCAGCAACATATTAAAAAAAAAGAACCATGAACTAGTTCATTTTTGAACTGTGAATTTAGTTCATAGTTTTGAATTATGAACTATGAACTGAACTAGTTCATTTTAAAGGGTGGGAACTGAACTTTGAACTAGTTCACGTCGAAAAAGAACTTTCCCAACACTGTTGATCAGTGACTTTGCTAGTAAGAAGGCTAGGCGCTGGGCTCTTAGCCATATGTAGCACTTACAAGTGGGATGTTTTGTAATAAACAATTTGTTTTTGGAAAATGTAGGCCCTACTGAAGATAGGTGGCTATTTAAGTTACAGTATAACCAATGTTAATTCTAGGCCAGTTTTGTAAAAATGACAGTAACATGTGTTCACTTGAACATAATTGTATCCCACATTTTTTTATTTTCATTTCTACTCCTGTTATGTTTACATTGTTTCTAGTTGGTATGGAGTTTAATTTAAAAATCTGCAGCCTATTTTTGTTTTTGATACTCATGTTGATGATGCAATTTATGTTCATTTAAAGAGTTATATCTGCAGTTACATACATTGACACCACAATTGATGTTGAGATTTTTTTCATTTGAGAATTGAAAAAATAAAATGTGATTTTCACCATAAGAGATGGCCTGTAGCAGATTTGTTTTCCAGAATATTAGCCTTACATCGTATACCGTAGAGAATTGTCTGCAGAATGTTGAACATTTGCACAGTGTTGTATTTTAACAGCTCAGTGTCAGTGTATTGTAGGCCTTTAGTATTGGACTTCAACGTATACGTGCAAGCCTGTATGAATAGAGTTATAGGTAGTTTAGGTATCTTAAGCTTCAATGGGTCAGTTGGGTTCTGAACGTTCCGTTACAGAAAATTGCATTTGCTTGGCGTGGCCTGGTTGGGGGCCCAGAGTGATATCTTTTCATGGGGCCCAAAATCCCTGGCGGCACCCCTGCCCCCATGTCTGCAACATTGCTAACATGAACTCCCAAATGTTCTCCTCAAACATAGCCTACAACTAAAAAACAACCCTAAATAAATAAAGAAACAGTATAACCTTCAAATCTTAGAGTAAAATTTACATTTTACTAGGAATTTAATTGTGAACCACTCATTGATTTGTACCTTGACTTACATGAGGATGAATCTACAAAAAGATTGACTTATTGCCTTATTTATTTTTTTTTGCAGTGCAGTGCAGGTTGAGTTGCTCTAAAAAAGAAAAGTGCACCACAGCTCCCACCATAATGTTCAGACTTCAGAATGTGCATCAAAGCCCTAATGATCATAACAAAGACAGGCCATGCTTAAACGATGTCCATGCTTAGAAGGTGAGTGTAACATTTTCGGCTGTAGACTGAAACTAATGGGGGGAGGCGGCTAACTGGACATATCGCGCAGTCAGTTTGCCGACATGACTCTGTGTATTCAGGCTCGAGAAATGCAATCAGATCGTAGGAGCCCCCCCCCCCCCCCCAACAGGGATATCTCCGGTTGTCATTTTAGCCGTTTTTGCACTGCGGCTCTCACCGGCGAGGTGTCACTGTGAATGACACCGTTACCAACCGTCACTGAGTTTCACCGGGTGAATCGCTGCTTCGCTCGCGCAAGGCTTTTGTGTTTCTAAGGTTATTTAACAACAGTCTTGGACTAGCGTTTTAACTGAATGCTGCTTAAAGCATTGCACTGCGCCGTGTTTTATCCAGTTTGAAAAAATGCTCCCACACTGGACTCTGACATTTTCATGCACGCACAGAACTGCTCCTGCTGCGCGCTCACGAAGAGACGTGGACTCGCATACACGGTTACGTCTCTCTTTACTTCCATTTCCTGATTTACAAGCGCGCAGCTCTTTTAAATAAATATTTCCTTATTGTCATTTAGTTCGTCAATTTTCGGTAATTTTGTTCGGCCTTTTAACTGTTTCGGGCCGAAACCGAAAATGACTTATTCTGCCATTTTCGGCCGAACATGTTCGGTGGCCGAATGCTCGGTGCATCCCTAATAATCAGTGTCAATCTTTGCATGCATTTAGTATGTTATTATTACATTTCTATGTTGTACGTGAGTGCGCAGTAAAGTGACTTTATCCTAATGTGTTTCAGTCTTAGCTTCAGCCTCAGAAAAAGGGGGGAACGAAGGTGTTGAAAGCAAAGCTGCAGACTTCTCTAGCCAAAACACTGGTCTCAGTGTTCTCCAGGTGCACCCTGTTGAGAGAGGGTGATGTTGCCAGAGTTATGTGGCTGCTGGTAGTCTGCCCTAACAAACAGGCAGTGTATAACCTTTCATCTGCACCACCCTCAAAGTGAGAATCCCCTAGGTTGCCACTTCTGCGAAAAGTCCATTTACAAAATGTGTTTCATTCTTTCTCTAGGTTATAACCAAAGCCAATATGTTGTCTTAACATTTATTTCAAACAGACATTTATTTGGAATGGAAGCTGTGTTTATTTTCCCAAGTAGTTTTTGAACAGGTTTGAGTTTCAACGGTGCTTTTAAGCACACACACGATGTGTGCAGGCGTCCAACCAAAATCATCACAGAGATCATAGCCATTTCCTCCCGCCGGGTCCCTCCACAGACCCGCTGCGTGTTTTAGGCACACCAGTTTGTTTTGAAGACACAACTAACTTAGTACACGCCAGGAATTTTTGGGATGTAGAACAGGCTTTTTACATAAAAGACATTAAAGAAAAAAAAAGAGACGGCCCAAGTTTCACACTGTTGGGTCTATGTTGGGCGTAGATCAATTTGTGAGAGAGCTGGTTTCCTTTGTGCTTCCTCCTTATTCATATTAGAAAATAAAAATGTGGTGTTATGTTAATTTAAGAGGCACATGTGTCTAAGGTACACTCCAAGAGCTGGTGCCAGCTGGCTCAGTTTTGACACGTGTATTTGGTTTGCTTCTGCAGGACCTTATATCAAGAACTTAATAGACACTCTTTGTCCACCTTGACAATATGTGGCTTCACACAATTAGAGAGGACTCTTTCCTGCTATACTATAGATAAGCATCACCTGCTGGTTGTATAGATTGGAACAGGCCCTTCAAGGTTGCCTGGAGGTCTCTCTGTGTTTAGCCCTGCATTCACACAAACACCACAGAGCTGGCTTCTCTGAGGAGATGTAAAGGAACGTGTGAGGATCCGTCATGACCTTGTGTGACACGGGTCATGAGGAGTAAGATGAGGTAGAGAGCTTGGTCCTAAGCAGAAAAGGACAAGGTCACTATGCCCCCCCCCCCTCCCGATGGGGAAGAGGAGGCTGTTTTGTTAGTTGACAAGGGCCGCAGCAAATGGGCTTATCGGGAGATGTAGGGACCCCAAGGTGAGAAGGGGCAAAGCCCCATTTAAATCCAATCTGAATTTAATGCTATGGTGAACATGATGCTTTCCCATGTTGCACATCAAAGCCTTCGGTGAGTATTTCCTTGGGATCTGATCTGAAAAACAAGAGAGCAAGGTGCCTTTTAATAGTTACTCCATCAGGACATAGGATCTCTAAGATCTAACGAGTATATTGAGTGACTGCTACACAACTCCAGTGATATCATTTGGTTTCAGCTTGTGACCATTGTTCTGCTGTCGGCCCAGTCCGTGAGAACAGAAGAATGTGGAGATGTGACGGTTGACATAAAACTGCAACAGGAGCAAAGACGTGTGCTACTTGAGCAGGATCGCTTTGTGTGTGTTTGTATAATATACTTTTGTTTCCATTTTTCGAACACATCCCGCCTACAAGGTATCTGTCAATGCGTCAATGCGCTGTGATCAGGTCTGGCCATAATCTTACCACAACTTGGGCTCACTCTGCTCACATTCACCTTCATTGTGAGAGCGGCTAGATCGTGAGAACTGACATGCTGTCACACAGCACTTCCTCTGTGTCAATGATGGAAACGAATATGCTAGAACATTGAGCACATATTTCACAGATAATAGGCAAAGTTCTGAGACAGCATTTGTTTTAGAAATGTTAAGACATCTTTTTCTTATGTATTATAATTTAGTTTGACATGATCTGGAAACCTTTCTAAAAGGTCATCAATATGTCAAGCTTTTTTTTTACTAACAGTTATGGTCGAATCATCAGATTCATTAGTCTGGAGGTAAATTGTTCTGTCACACTGAATGGTGTTGTAGTACAGACTTTGAGAGCCTCTGCAGTGATCACCTCTGGTTAAACCAAGAATCCCTAATGCTCAAAGGTCCACTTAGCCAGGCTTCACTAACATTAATAATGCAGAACATTTTCCTAATGAAGGAACATATTTTTTCTTTTCCATTTTTCTTTCAACATGTTGGATAACTGTGTTAATCAAGGCTTTACTTTCAGATTTCCTCTCTAATGGCATATCCAGTGGAAGGAAAAGGTCATGGTGGTAATAGACTGATGTGAGGTCCTCAGGGAGATCTCTCTCTCTCTCTCTCTCTCTCTCTCTCTCTCTCTCTCTCTCTCTCTCTCTCTCTCTCTCTCTCTCTCTCTCTCTCTCTCTCTCTCTCTCTCTCTCTCTCTCTCTCTCTCTCTCTCTCTCTCTCTCTCTCTCTCTCTCTCTCTCTCTCTCTCTCTCTCTCTCTCTCTCTCTCTCCTCTCTCTCTGTCTCTGTCTCTGTCTTTCTCTGCTCTGTCCCAGACAGACAGTCTCAGTCCCAGACATCCTCATCTGCCTCCCACTGCGCTCTGCGCAGCTCGCCAGGATTTCAATCACAGGGCCAAATGAAATTATTAAGAGGTGTAAAACTTATTAATCATTAAATTAGCTAAATGATCCTCCAAGTACAGCCCAGATGAATGACATGTCATTCTCTAATGTAATTTGCCTCTCCAGCAGGTGAAGGTCAGTGGAGGGCCCACAGCATGACAGTTGATGGCTTTTCATTCTCATTTAATTTTTCCTGTTTTATGTCCACTCCAAAGCTTGCTCTGAGCCTTGAAGGAATACTCCAAATATTTACACAACACAACATATTTTGTGCATACACAATGCAATAATGTGGCTGTGCATGCAGTGACAGACACACACACACATGTTAGAAAACAAATTATTTGATAAGGAAATAAATAATTATCATGTGTACCTGACAGTTCCTGCCATCATTTCCCTTTTGGTAAAAAATACCGCACCTATGCAGCTCTCAAGTTTCGGTTTTCTTCTTATCTTGATTTGATTGGTGGGAAAGTAAGCGAGCATATGTGAAACACACCTCCCACATAACACCTATGTTCTTTCTGTTAAGTATGGAGCTACAGTCTTTTGATATCCTAGATAAACATCCCATGAGAACTAGAATAGAGATAGTACTGACCTGATGACAGCTACTTCCCACGTGTCACCATGCAGGGACGTAGTTTAATTAGTATTGATAGAAATACGCCAAAATGTAAAGACTCATCTCCCACAATTACTCATCGTGACATGCATTCTTTTTGCTCTTAGTTGGATAACATCTCCAGATCTAGACCCATTTGGGTATCAGTTCCTTTAGTCATTTACACAGTGTGCAATATCATGGGCCTTCCCTCCTCTCCCCCTTCTGATTTATCTGCGGTGTAACATAGCAGAGCCGTTCAAAATACGACAGTGCCAGGCAATCAGTGAAGTTATTACAGAATTTACAGAAGGCTAACAAAGCGTGCCTGTGGTCCACCAATTACAGCTGCAGTTAAGGTCAGTGCCGTGGATGAGCAGGCTGAGTGGATGGGGGTTTGAGGAGGGACGCACAAGGTCAAATGGGCTGAACATAAAAGGCTTTGTGCTGAAAGCACTTTACAATTAAGGCATTTAATTTCACTTTAACGTGTGGTTTTTCTCACCGTCGCTTACACTGAAGACGTTTGTATGGAGATGTGGTCAGAACTCCTCTTGGCCAATGGATGCCCTTGCTGGTGCACACAGGTCACACAAATGCTTACCTGCAAATTACACATCTTGCCACCACCATCCATTCCAATGCAATGTTGGCATCCATACGTGTGTGTGTGTGTGTGTGTGTGTGTGTGTGTGTGTGTGTGTGTGTGTGTGTGTGTGTGTGTGTGTGTGTGGTGTGTGACCAACACCCCAGTAGTTCAGATTACAGTCCTGAGGGATTTAAATATCATTTTAATTAATCTGCTCACCTGAATTTAATGAGACATGTCCAAGGGGCTGTATGCATGTGTGTATGTGCATGCGTGTGTCCATGTGTATATGTATACGAGGGCCTCAGAACGTGCGTCTAGGCGCGTGTGCTGCGCGTGCATGTGTATCTATGTGTTCAAGTGTGCATGCCTGTGACTAATGAAGTTCATTGCTCGACTTCAAATTTCCTCCTTCATTTGGTCTTGTCCAAATTTGCATATATGACCGGAACGTTAGCCAGGAAGACAGCGAGGAGATGAAAGTGGAATCAATGGACGGGGAGACTTTGTGTGTTTACCTTTAGGCTGAGAGCTCCTCCACGAGGACAGCCACACTCCTTTGTATATAACAAACGAGTGTCTGGAAATCAACTCCATCTAATACTAATGCTAGTATGATTATATTATTAGTCCGGGATCAATATGACATTGATTCCAATGCAAACAAGGGATTAGAGCTTCCTGTGTTCTCTGGACAGTTCAGCGTGTCCATGATCTGGACATGTTCGACAGGCTGACCAGCTGGCTCCTATACAACCTTGAGCAAGTTTACATCGATAGGCGATTGAACAGAACACAGAGGTTATGGGAAAATACAGAGGTAGAAGTTATACCCGAAAAGGAAACATATTTTAACATCACGTCAATATACATTGAGGGTTTGGAATAATCATGTGAATTTTTACTGATACGTTGGTTCATGATAGCACAAACCATGCTGATATGAAGGGTAAAACTGTTTAATTTCAGATACGTGCCTGCATTGGAAACTAATTTGATTTGATTTGATTTTAAATCACTTGACAAAAAAATAAGACTGGTATTTTTGCAGAAAAACATTACCTTATATTACAACAATACAGTTGAATTCAGCATTTAGGCAAATTCTAAGCTTCTTCTTCACTCTTGGAGGATGCCAAAACAAGAAAGTAAGGAGGGAAAATGGGAGAAAATAATGACATTGATGATACATAGGGAAAAGAGTAGTTATAATTTGAAATATACTTCTGAATACATAAATGTTATATGTATTTAGCTTTTACCTTTAAACAATTCTTCACCGTGCAACTTTATACATGATTATTTATTTATGTATTATGTAGAAGTTTCATTTCCAGCATTGTGTTCTTGTGTTCAGTGTGGCTGTTGTCACACCGTGCGGTTGTCAGTTTGAAAGACCAAAACAAACGTGCGAACACACTGCCAGACATTACACAATAGGCGTACACAAAAAACCCTCCCTCCCCTCGTATCACAATTGCCTGTTTCTCTGTGTTCTGCTTTTGTTTAGTCCATCCTCATTTGTGACGGTATTTATCTCAGTAACGGATACAAAACAACCTCGCTCTTGTCTGAAAGAGGAGTCATTTACAATCATTTACATTAACAAAAAAAATTTATTTTACCATTACAATAACCTCAGACAATGGCATATATCCGCCTCGTTCATTTTGTAGCAACAAATGAACAGAGGGAAAACATGCGCCGCCATTGTTCTGGGCAGAATGTGCCGCAGACGTGATCATCTCCCCACTGCACTTTGTGTATTAGATAATGAGACGATGCTGATAAGTTCCTACAATACAACCTGCTCCCCATTGGCTAATCCACATCATTCGGTATTGTGTGGATCACAATGATGGTTTATTATTGCTCATTCAGTTGCTCAACAATGACTTAAACGTTTACAATACGGGGAACAAACACACTGTCTCAGATCACTCATCCATTTAAGAGGATGCCAGCTCTGCTTAGTGGCAGCTGTGCTTTACTTGGAGGGTTGTGGAGCATTGTTAGTCCCAAAAGCTCGACAGTATCTACTTGTGAAAAGCTGTATGAGAGACTGAGAGAATGTTTTGTAAAAAAAAAAGTATACAGAGGCTGCCCCGATATACGGTATAGGCGTGCCAGTGAAATGAGATACAAGTGAGCCCTAATTATACACATGAATACATATTGGTTTACAGTGAAATACAGACAATTAACCAAAAATGGAACTTCGACATGATGTGGCCGCAGTAAATGTTCCCATTTTACCATGGATCTTATTAAAGGGAGACCATCTTCTGCTGTTTAGCTCATCTAATCCCCTCGTCTGTCAGGCACCTGGGGTATTGAGTTTCACTGACACTCACTGTGGCCCTTAATGAGAAGCAGAACGACACCTTCATATTATAGCCGGTGCCCTACCTCTCTCCATTTATATGACTTGCTTTAATAAATTACTGTCCAATAAGAACTTTTATGATCTTGGCATATGTTGCCTTTTTATAGGTGAAAATAATTGCGTTCCCAGATCACCCTGCCCCATTCCCGAACATGAGAATGAGACCAGCGGAGCCTACAAAATGAGATAGTTTCACAGTGTCTGCACAGGTCCTTCTCATTTGAGTCGTTACGCCTCCCTCCCCTGCTTCTTTTTTTTTCAGTTTCCTGGTATACCTTCGCAAAGCACCACACCTCTCCCCCCTCCTTTGCCACTCTCAACTCCACTCATGTAGAGAGGCCTGCGCATGCATGCCAACAGGCATTCTTAAACCCACAACCATCCCCCAATCGACTTTGCACGCAGACACACACACACACGCACGCACACACACACACACACACACACACACACACACACACACACACACACACACACACACACACACACTGAGGGCCTTGTTTTTGAGTTCCCATTGAAGTGTGACAGAAGCCACTTGACAGGTGACACACACACTTGATGTTATCGGGTCAGGGCCAGAGATTCAGCCTCTTGAGTGATGAGAGACTGTCACTCGCATTGTTTATCTACGCTACAGGAAGAGGGAGAGAGAGGGGGAATGACAGATAGAAAGCGAATGCCTCTTTCTTTTGCCCTGCCGTATATCACTCAATGCGAAAGGAGGGAGGCAAAGAAAAAAAAAAACAGAACTGCTTGCTTCCCACAGAAGACACAGTGTTGTTCTGGCCACGACCGGTGACTCAAACAACTTTTCAAACACTGACAACAGAAAGGATTCGGATGGCTTTACATGATGATATAGTTTATTATATCAGTCTCTGCACTAAAACAATAAGTCTTGAGGGCCTACCATAGAAGTGCTCTTCAATCATTTAGAGAAATGTGCTGGAGCCGGCTCACAAATTGATGTGGCTTTGTTATCGGCATTGTCAATTGATTACACCTCGGGCGATAATGAAATAACTAATTGAATGTGTCCTCCTTGTAAACAATTTATTGAAACGTACAAAACACAAGCTGCGGCCGCCTCCTGCCTCGCCACGTGTGCGAGTGGCTTTTAATTAATTGAAGGCTGAGTCTGATAACCTTCACAAAACTATTAGCAATGCCTTTAGTTCGAGCAAAGGGGGTAATCTGGTTGATAAACCACAAAATGGCTTCAACAAATCTCACCAACATCAGCGCTGGTATCTGACAGACAGATCTACAGAGCGCTGTTTATATATAAATGGAGCAGCCAATGACAGTGCCGTCAAGGTGAAGTCATACTTGTCACCTCTCTGCTCACTCTTACACAGCTGGGAGCCAGAGGTCAAAGGTCAATGTGTCTGAGACTGTGGCTTCTTTGTATCTCATCATGGATATAATGATTGAAAAGACCCAGCTCTTAAATTCCCTCATAGGAGAGAGAGAGCACTTTACCAGGACACACATGCCCTCTAAAGGCCCAGGACTAATACACTATTTAATTATCTTCAGTTTGTCTTTGTCAGTCCGTCTTCGTTATTTTCTCTTGTATGTCTGTGGTGCGATATGCAAGTCGAGAGGATAGCTCAGAACACGACACAACATATTTTTTTTCTTGTTACAATAATTATTTATTAAATTTAAAATATCTTTAGCACAGGTTAAAAATTAGACACTTCCATCTACCATGAGCGCCTCGGGATTGAACATGGTTCTAACATGGTTGAAAATAAACACTCTTAGAAACCCATAATGATTTCTCACGAATTCCTCCGTCGTTATCTTCATCAAATGTCACATTGGAGTTGCTATAGGGCAGAGGCAAATTTGGCATATAGACAATCATCATTTTCACTGGACAACGTATTAGAAAAAAAAAGAAGAAAATAACCGTCAGAGTTTTCAAAATCTCTTTCCCTTTGCAAATCACGATTGGGAGAATTTGGAAGGAGTCGAAAATTGCTTGTTGTACCAGCTTCGTAGGTTTTTTTTTGATGGTTTTGCATTCATTTATCAGAAACAAATGTTTGCCCTTTTTAAAAAAACAGCACACTTAGAAGCTGGTGATTGGTCTTTTTGGTGTGATAACTCAAATGGCAGCCTAGCTTCTACTGCTAATAAGCAACAGTTTTTGCCATGGCATTTTATTGGCTGTGTTAGACACTAAGGATATGTAATTAATTATTAAGTGTATGCATGTGCACGTGCAGTGAAAAGGAAAAACTACAAAGAGTATGGTCAGACTAAACCATCCTTCCCCTCATCTCCTCATTCCCCAACCCCACTATTACACAAACCAGTGATTTATGGTCCTTTTTGCCTCAGCCCTACCTTATGAAACATAAAAAAGATAACAGGTAACATGAGCAGAGCACTGTAGTAAATGGCAGGCCAATTCATTTAGTTATCAGTAAGAAAACATTAACAGCAAAGACATACATTTTCCAGTTTTGAAGTTGTTTACAAACCATATCCGTGTTCACAATTTATTATGTCTTTTTTTTCCATGTTTGATTTTTTTTTCCGTCATTTCATGCCATATGGGAAGTCTGGATTACAAAAGTACCTGAACAAATTGCTTGTATATTAGCATGCATAGCTGTTCGGTATTTACATCCTATTTACAGACATGAACTAGGAAGAGAAGGATCGACGATACATTTTTCTTTCATGTGTTTCATTTACATTTCTATAGGACGGAGAACAAAAAAAAAAGGAAAAAAAAAAGAAAAGCAGCCTCATACAATATGCAGAGTACACAGGACATGCACATAAAATAGAATGTTTGCTTGACTGAACAAAGTGAAGTGTTTTATTCCCTAATATCACTGAAAGATGAAGAAAGGAATATCTCAATTCTCAAACAGGCTACGTATACCTGACCGGTGCTGCTGCATTGCATAACATAGATCTATTTTTTCCCCTCCTTTGTCTGTTTTGCGCGCCAGTCTCTGCGCACAGGGGGCTTTAGAAAGGTTAATTTACGATGTTAACTGTGCCGTGAAGGGAAAAGCAAATAGGAAAGAGCATGCACAGCACCAGAGAAGGACATTAAGCTGCGGCTACATCTTTCTCTTTCTCACTCCCTCTATCTGTCCAGTGACAACAGTAGCCCCCCCACCCCCCCCACCCCCCCTGATGTGTACAAAGACACAGGGCTATCACCATCCATCATTGCAGACATACTGAGAGCATCTTTCACCAGTGATCAGGCTGTAAGGAGCAGACTGAAACCTCTGTGTGCACCTCTGTATGTTTTATGTATTTTGATTCTAGAGTCGTTTAGAGCCACAGGGAAATGCCTGTATCAACGTAGCGCAGGCAGGAAAATAAAAGACATTATGATTATGATTGGACAATTTACTTAATTGGATCGGTGTAACACAAAGGTGAAGACCGTAGCCTACAGTGTACAGTAAAGCTAATAGAAAAATGGTAGATCGTATTAATCTGAACATATTGTTATGATGATATTGTCAGTTTTTTGTAGACAATAATGGAAGACGTGGATATATTTAGACTGCAGACAATATTTGTAATCCAGGGGGTTGTAACCCTGCCCATTGGGGGTGTTGAAGTCATTAAAGATATTGCTCATTTAGTGCGATAACATCAATTCTCCCCACCACCACCACTACTACTACAAGTCCTGTGTCCACCTCCAGCTCAATTACACTCAACCTCTAATATAGGAAATTAGCAGCACTGCACCCTCACCAGGGGGTCCATAAACACATGATTCCACAGAACGGCCTTTTGATAGGAGAGAGAGAGAGAGGTGACTGCCGGGGCATGTTAATGTGTTCCCCTATAAAGCTTATCTCTGACTGGGGGTCACGCAGGCCAAGTGGCAAGGGGCTGATCGCCATAGCAATAAGACCCTAGAAGCCGTTACGGCGGCTTACGACCCCTCTGACAATAACGCAGCCGAACCAAGGCCTACCTTTTGGATAATCAAACCCCCCTCGTCCAGGGCCCCGTGTGGGAAATAATGTGGACATTTACTATGATACAATTGAAATGAGGGGCAGGAGCTCAAATTAACCTCTGGTAGCCGAAAGAGAGAGGGGGGAGGTTCATTGTGATAGGAATCATACATTTTTAATTGTCCCACCAGCAGCACTATTGGGACATGGCCACTGTTTAAACAAAGTCATTCCAGGAAATAACATTTTCAAGAACAATGTGTCCCTTTACCGTTCAAAGACGACCCAATTGAAAAGCATATGTGTTAAGGTACATTACGTGTTATTGTTCTGTTAGTAAGTTGAACTGCAGAACTGAGTTTTTTCTATTTTTGTCAGGTATATGTGATGATACTGTATAATTTAGTGAACCAAAGAGGGGGGTGCTTTTGAAGAACACTTTGATAGCATATGGTTACCCCCTGCTGTCTCACACTCTCTGCTCCGTAGGGGGGCCCAGAAGGGATGTATGCGTAACTTTCTGGACTCTGGCTCTCAAACTTTTCACTTCTCTAAAACTGAAGGATTACACCCTGTTCACAGCAGGGGGAAACAGCATGCACCCATAGCCTTCTTCCCCTGAGCCTCTTTAATCTCCATTCTACACCCTAAAAACAAAACCCTTATGTCCCCACTCCCTCCTAAACAGAACCAGGCTCAGATGGCAGAGGAAGGCTAAATCAAACCAACAGCCCTGTTTACCTGACCCCCGAATGAGCGTGCACTATCACGAATGATCACATCAAAACTTCGCCCGTTCTGTGTTTTCCATATATACATGAGCTCCGTCAGTTGTGTTTCAAAGCAGTCAAAGTTGGAAATCTAGTTAAGCTGTTTTTACTGCCGTTAATTTTCCCTCTCTTCTGGCTCAGGTGCAGGAGACTTAAATCAAGCTGTCAGAAAGCAGACTGCACAGCTAAACGGTGCAGGCTGAAATGCCACCTGTCCGCGGCTTCTGGCAATTTATTATTTCACTATTTATTTATTTCTATAGTGGCAACTCTACTGGGTATATTTCTAAAAAGCCCTTACTGCTAATGACAAACTCTCTGCCTGTTTGTGTTTTTGTTGATACATTCACATACAACCCTTCGCTCGAAGGTCTGGCCAATTTCACCACAGCTAATGGTTGCTAAAAGGATGTTTTTATCCTCCATTACCTAATCAGATGCTAAAGATTGGGTTTACAGCATTTTTCAATGGTATTACACCGAGGTCAGCCTAGAGCATTTACTCCAATTGAGGCATTTCGGTTAATCCGATTCACTCCACCCCCCCCCCATCCCCCATCCCCCATCCCCCAAATCTTCTTGGGAGCCTATCTCATTTCATGGGAAGGGGGCAGGATGGCTAACTGCTCACCCACCGCACAAGCTTATGCGCCGGCCAGGATGAGGTGGGAGTAAGGGCTTTAAAGGCTATATTATTCATCCCTGTCATTAGCGCTGTGACATAAGGGAGTCTGCTCTGTCTGTCCATGCCACGGTCTGGCTACTGGAACAATCCTCAACCACAGTATACTGTATGCCTGTCCCTAAATCCAGCCTGCTTTAAATACTTCATTTCAAGCATTCAGGCGTGTTCATTTTTTGTCAAGATACCCAAGCGAGTTTATAATGGTGGTGTAAGCAATGTGAGGATGCGAACACAACATGCTGAGCTCAAATACGTGAATTTTTATTTTTTTAAAGAGTCTTGGGTCAGCTTGGAAGTCAGGCTTACAGTTAAGCAGGGCAGTTGACATGGGTTTCCTCACTAATCCTTTCACCTTTGAACCTGGCTCCCAGTACCCTAACCATGTCTGGGTTGAGGTCACTGGTAATCCTTGCACCCCACCAGACCCAGACACACGCAGGAACGGAGTGTGTACTGTATGTGTGCATGTGTGGGCGTGTGTGTGTGTGTGTCTGTGTGTGAGAGAGAGAGACCAAGAGGGAGAGAGAGAGAGAGAGAGAGAGAGAGAGAGGGGAAAAGAGCATGGAAAGTCTATGAGTGGGAGCTGCTGGTTCCATGAGTGTTCAAATTGTTCCTGTAACAATATCCTAAAATGTAACTGAACATAGAAACACAGATCATGTAACAACCCTATAGGTTTGTACTATGGCCATCAGTTTTAATTATTTAAACTTTGATTCTGAGAAATAATATTTTCTCTTCCAGATTGGCATGGCAAAACACTCTGCAATACCCAAGCCTCGACCACTGTTGGCAGCCAGAGGTGCGAAACCGGGCAGAAGTGAATTTGGAACCCATTGTCTTTGTTGGGAATAAAAAACATGGCGCCATATTTGCTGAATTCAATTCAATTTAGGCTGCAGATTGTTTTCTTCAGTTTTATCAACAACTTAGACTTTAGCTTCTGTCCTTTTAGCCATCTACGAAACAATATGTTGTGATATGAATAGGAACTGTTACCTCTCCTTGAACCAGGGGTCCCAAATTATGCAATGGGAAGTGAATCTATTAATAGCTTCATCTCCTAGACTGTATTGTATATATTATGGGTTGTCCATACAAATGCCTTAAACCAAATATTTAGCCAAACCTCCATATTGCAGAGGATCTTGATTATTACAGTCATTGTCAGACTGGCCACCTTTGTACCTATTGTCTTTCAGGTTGTTTTTCTGCCTCTGTGTTTACTCTGTCACTTGGCCCCAATGTGTATCTGCCTCAGTGGTCCACAGGACCTACGTAGTACACACACACACACACACACACACACACAAGCTAGTTGGTGATGACACTAATGGAGTGTTTAGTCAGGAGGACATAGACTTATTAACCAGTTGAGAGAATGGGCTAGATGGTAATCAAATAAAGCGGAGGTAAGTTAATAAGCTGTATGCGCACTGAGTGGAGTAAGCTACGCAGGATTTGTCTTGACTGGCACGGCACTTGTTTCCTGCTGCTCACTGAGACACGCGAGTTAAGTGCAGATATTCGGGCGCAGCGTGTATATTGTATCTCCATCATCTATATTACTGTTTTTTTTGTCACATTGACATACACTCAACAAAGATATAAACGCAACACTTTTGTTTTTGCTCCTATTTTTCATGAGATGGACTTAAAGATCTAAAATTCATTCCAGATACACAATTTTACCATTTCTCTCAAACATTGTTCACAAATCTGTCTAAATGTGTGATAGTGAGCACTTCTGCTTTGCTGAGATAATCCATCCCACCTCACAGGTGTGCCACATCAAGATGCTGATCTGACATCATGATTAGTGCACAGGTGTGCCTTAGACTGTCCACAATAAAAGGCCACCCTGAAATGTGCAGTTTTGTCTCACAGCAAAATGCCACAGATGCCACGAGCATTGAGGGAGCGTGCAATTGGCATGCTGACAGCAGGAATGTCAACCAGATCTGTTGCTCGTGCATTGAATGTTCATTTCTCCACCATAAGCCGTCTCCAAAGGCGTTTCAGAGAATATGGCAGTACATCCAACCGGCCTCACAACCGCAGACCACGTGTAACCACACCAGCCCAGGACCTCCACATCCAGCAGGTTCACCTCCAAGATCGTCTGAGACCAGCCACTGAGACAGCTGCTGAAACAATTGGTTTGCATAACCAAACAATTTCTGCACAAACTGTCAGAAACCGTCTCAGGGAAGCTCAACTGCATGCTCGTCGTCCTCATCGGGGTCTTGACCTGACTCCAGCTCGTCGCCGTAACAGACTTGAGTGGGCAAATGCTCACATTCGATGGCGTCTGGCACTTTGGAGAGGTGTTCTCTTCACGGATGAATCTCAGTTTACATTGTTCAGGGCAGATGGCAGACAGCGTGTGTGGCGTCGTGTGGGTGAGTGCTTTGCTGATGTCAATGTTGTGGATCGAGTGGCCCATGGTGGTGGTGGGGTTATGGTATGGGCAGGCATCTGTTATGGACGAAGAACACAGGTGCATTTTATTGATGGCATTTTGAATGCACAGAGATACCGTGATGAGATCCTGAGGCCCATACTTGTGCCATACATCCATGAACATCACCTTACGTTTCAGCAAGATAATGCACTGCCCCATGTTGCAAGGATCTGTACACAATTCTTGGAAGCTGAAAATGTCCCAGTTCTTGCATGGCCAGCATACTCACCGGACATGTCACCCTTTGAGCATGTTTGGGATGTGCTTGACCGGCGTATACGACAGCGTGCACCACTTCCCACTAATATCCAGCAACTTCGCACAGCCATTGAAGAGGAGTGGACCAACATTCCACAGGCCACAATTGACAATCTGATAAACTCTATGCGAAGAAGATGTGTTGCACTGCATGAGGCAAATGGTGGTCACACCAGATACTGACTGGTTCTGAGTCCCCAGACCCCCAATAAAGCAAAAAAATGCACATTTCAGAGTGGCCTTTTATTGTGGACAGTCTAAGGCACACCTGTGCACTAATCATGATGTCAGATCAGCATCTTGATGTGGCACACCTGTGAGGTGGGATGGATTATCTCAGCAAAGCAGAAGTGCTCACTATCACACATTTAGACAGATTTGTGAACAATGTTTGAGAGAAATGGTAATATTGTGTATCTGGAATGAATTTTAGATCTTTGAGTCCGTCTCATGAAAAATGGGAGCAAAAACAAAAGTGTTGCGTTTATATTTTTGTTGAGTGTATATGACTATCTCTAACTTGATGCTGCAAAATGATATCTCTGTATCTTCTCCTTCCATGTTCGTGTTTATGTATCAGACATGGTTGAAGTATTTCAATGGCCCAGTTTGCTTAATCAAAAAACAAGATGGTGGAGCTGTTTCAGCCTGCTCTCGCACTGACCACAGAGATGGATGGACCGCTTTACTGAAAGAGATGATATCTATCCACAACACAACGGAAATGCATGAGGACGGAGGGAATGGTTATTGAAAAGGTGAGGGGTTAGGTATTGGAGCGGAGCGATGATAAAGGATGCTATATGAACCTAGTGTCTGAGTAAGAGGTTGGTGAATGGGGGAAGGAGCAAGAAGAGAATGAGGAAGGTTGATTAAGTGGGGCCCCTACAAGGGACGTAGTGGAGAGAGAGAACGAGAGGCAGCGGACGGGGCCCCAGTAGGGGGTAAATCTGAATCAGTAGCACACTATATTCTTGATATCCCTGCCCCCCCTTCCTCTCTCTCTCACATATCCATCATGTTAATATACCTACAGCGTGGCCCTCTGGGTAATATATCTTTGACCTGTGATTACGCTAACAGCTTATTGTTTGCACACTGAACAATCCCATTATGTCGACGATCTGTTTACATACAGCCTTGCTGTTTAGATTAGCATGGTCTGTTCGTGTGTGTGTGTGTGTGTGAGAGAGAGAGAGAGAGGGACAGATAAAGAGAGAGAGAGAGAGAGGAGTAAAAAGAGCAAATATGTGTCTTTCTGTGTTTGTGTGAACTTTCACACATTCTGTATATGAACATGTACATATATGCATGTTTACGTACGAGTGCTAACCCGGGTCAGGGTCATTGCCAGATAGAAGTGCACATGCTTCCTGACTGTATAAAAGGCAGAAGAACACAATACTTGCATTCAAAAGAACAGAAAGAAAAAAAAATCAACCTGTCACACGTCGCCTGCAGCTGTGCAGAAATGGGGCTTTGTTTGACTTCTAAGAAAGTGGAAAGCCTCGAGGCTCAGAGAAGATCAGCACTTCCTCAATGTCTCGTTTCCTACCACATATAACGTCTCAGGTTTGAGTGACATCTTCATCCTTCCTGTATTTTAAATCTTCTTTTAGTAATCACTGCTAAGTCATAAGTCCTAATTTCAAGTTTGTTTACATGTTGACCGTAAATACCCTCATGTGATTCAGTGTGCTCTGACAGTATTTGAATTAAGAAGATTTCCTCATATAAATTGGATACACAAGAGGGCACACACATGAGCTGATATACAGCACCTGCATTCTGCTAACATGACTGCATTGCTTCGTACAGGATATTGACTAGACCCTGACTAGATTTGGATTCATTTGATTTTTCAGTGAGCAGGGACACACTTGTTTTTAAATGAATTTCACAATAGTCCAAACTGATATTTCACACGTGAAGTGGATGGTGGAGCTATCTGTGTCCATTAAGAGAGCAGCTGTAGTAGTAGCAGCAGCAGTAGTAGTAGTGTGCAGGCAGTGAAGAACCATTGGGGTAGAAGGGGTAACAAGTATTTAACCACCCGGCTGAACATCTGGTCGAGCTGAGGGCCGAAGCTCATTAACACAGAGCTAACCTCAGACAGAGCGTGAGGTCACGGCTGCCCGGAGAGTTGCATTACAGTGTAACAGTTTGAGGTCAAGGGGGTTATTGAACCCTCCAAGGTGGCTGCCGGTCAGAAAAAGAATATTCAGAGCCGGAGAATACTTAAACGTATACGCTCAGTACAATCTGAAATTCTGGTCAAAGAAATCGTCTCTCTTTCTCTCCCATAGTATCTGCCGAGCCTTGATTCCTTTTCTCTCTGCTCTTGGACTTCTCTGGCAGTGTGTATAGACTCATTGAGATGTGCAAATCCCTTTGACATAGGATGAATGGACAGTTGCTGGCACCATGCCCCATGCCACTTTGTGTGCTGCCACTTAATTGGAACGCCCCAGTTTGCCTTCCCCCTCTTCTCTGCTCCCCACCCACGCTCACTGCGGCCAGGTTCTGTCCTGACATCAAAGGGGAGGTTACCGCTTGTGTCCCATTCAAAGAGTTTAAAATCTAAATCAGCACTGCTGTTTTAGCCAAAGAGGACCTTTCACAAAAAGGAATCGGAAGTGCGATTAAACTGTTTCTGTCAAGTTACCAAACAATTTCTCAAATGAAAAATAAGGGGATGTTAAGCTGACAAAGAGCTGGCATTGGTTTAGAGAGTCAATCCAGTGACTATAATAGGCCTACCTGCTCAACCTCTTCTATGAATAATGTTTTGCGTTCCATCTACAAGTCGACATGCACAGTACAGCATTGAGACTAAACATAGTGGATATAATGTACATATATACAGCAACATGTTTTGAGTGGTGCTGTGTATGATTGTGCATCTGTATGCATGCTCTCGTATGTGTGATTGTGTGTTTGTTTTCCGCCATTGCCATGTCCGTCCATCAGTAAAGTCAACACTTAGCTCTAGGGACATGCAACGTGGACAGTGGGGACAGTAGGGTGGGGGGAGAGGAGGGTGTCACTGATAAGTCATGTTTTTTTTGATGGACAGCACACATTGAGAGGTAGAGGATGCACAACCACATATTGTCCCTGTTGTTTTCCATGCAAAGTTTTTTTCTTTCTTCGCCAATGATAGGGTTTAACCTTTGAGGTTGTCTTTCCCATTGGCTGGTCATTATATCTGTCAGTCCGTTTGGTTATCTTCATAGTCCATGGAAGACGGAGGCCTCATGTCAACATTGCAATCCATGAGGTGTTCCACTCCCCCATGTGCAGGCTCAGGAAGCTCATGTTGAGGGAGAGGGCAATTATTGCAATGGTAAAGAATAGATAGGTAGATACAGGGAGTAGGGTGTTGAAAATAACAATGGAAAATAAAATGGAATTAAAAAAATAAATAATACTGTGCCAGTATTAGGTGCCAAGGTAGACTCGTGGCCCGGGGACATCGCCTGCTTTTCTCCCTTTTGACAGTTTGTTTCCTGGTGGAACTGAAGCCTCATAATCCTTTTGAGTTAGTCAAATAATACCATCACCTATAGCTAATGTCTTAATGCATCTATTCAAATACATAGGAAACGTATCCACATACCTTAGGACTATGTCTTTAACTATCAGAAAACAAGTTTATTTTTTTAAACTTTTAAAAAGGTTGTCTGAAATACCCACACATTGAGATTTGTGATATACTAGGGGAGTGGTAAATATACACTGTAGTAGTCTGTTCCATGCTGTTGTCTTCATTCAACTCTATTTACATGTACTAATGTGGATATTGAGGAAGACTAGGCTTGTATGTAAAGAGCATAAGAAGAATAGGAAGTACAATTTGTTTTACAGTCCAAATAACTGGAAATGATAATTACATGGTCTCTGAGGAGGTAGGAAGAATACTGACTTTATATGGGAAAATAGTCAACTATGAGTACTCTATCCACAGTCATGATGGGTCGATGAAGTTGGTGAGAGGAACTTGGGTATGTTTCCTATATTAGAAATAACAATAGGGGTTTTCATTACGATCTATTTACAGAAGCATGCATCACTCCCACCAAAGAGAAAATAGTCCTTCGGAAGCATTTATCTGGTGTTTGCAACCATCTCATGAGTACAAGTCTGTCTGTTTGTTTGTTTGTCTTTTTTTTTTTCTTTTTTTTTCATGTTTCATAGAAAAAAGCTGGAGGTAAAATATCAGGGAGGGTAACGGGAGTAGTAAGTGGCTTTCGACAATTTCACTCTTGGGATTTTGAGGGATTTCAGCGGGTCTTGTCTTTCGTTCTTCCTTCCGTGAAGTCATTTTTGAATGTTGTGCTTTGTAGATGTCTTCGTGCGATTGGTCGGCCACTCGGATGTCGTCACTCCTCAGTCGTTAGGTTATCTGTCAACTGAAAGAGAAGAGAGGGAGTAGGGGGTTGGACAAGAAAAGAAAACAATAAATAGAAGTCATTAAAGCCACTGTGTCCACAGTTCTGGTAAAAGGTAAATGGACTGCAATCTCTCACTCACTTTAGGGTATATAGAGCGTATGGCATGCACCGACATAACAACATATAAAGTGCATCACGAGGTCAGTGAGTAAAGTCCACATTGTTAGCTATAACTATGTCCCCCCCACTTGCACAGGGTTTATGGTGACACACAGTGAGTCACAATCATTGTATTTGGAGGGTCGGGGGAGGTGGGGTGGGCTCTGCTGTCACGGGTGCCAGTGTAAAAAAACAAAAACAAAGGCAGAGTGACCACCCTGTGAGTGTACATGGCAAGCCCACTTGGCTGAGATTCAGAGTGACAGTGGCTTCGGCATGGGGGTGAGTCTTTAATCAGCTTCAATTAAGGCCAAGGAGAGACACGCAAATTCAGTGTGGATGAGTCTCCTCCATGTCAACTCCGCCTCACTAAATTGATTCTTAACTTCCCTCTCTAAATTAAATCTCTTTGTGTTATACCCAAAAGAACAAAACTACTTTTCTTTATTCTATATTTGTGTTTTGAAATACACAACGTTTGGTTGGAGCTCCTCACCCTCTCTGTGTTAGAATGATTCATGTATAGTCACATGAAGAACACTTTGTGGGTGGGCCATTAGACCCAGCCACTATACTGGAATCCAGCTACTATCTACTGGAGATCCAATTACATGACCATACTGTAATGGTGCCCAGACTGCGCCCGTTATAAATCACCATAAACAAAGCAAGTATTGACATTGCATTGCATTGCATGCGGTTACAGCTCCACTCACACCTGTAAAATCATCAAAGTTGTACACACCCTATGTATCCGAAGATAACGTTTCACAATGTTAGTATGACCCAAGACATGGATAAAATTACAACCAATACTATAATTGTTTACCTATCGTTATTATAGTATTAGGAACAGTTATATCCAATATTACTGTTATTGGTGGCACCTTCACAAACACATGCACAGTTGACTCTCTCCATTTTGACATCCCTGTCTGCATTCCACCACTTACAGCACAAATCCCTGCTATACGGCCCCTGTTGTGTCCACCTTTTGTTCGGCAGTGTTCACCATGTTCTATGAGCTAATATCCTCACAACTGAGATCACAGCCTGTGCCCTCGGGGGCACGCTACATCCACTCTCAGACAACAGCAACAGTCAAAGACTCCAGCCCCCTTCTTAAGACCGAATGTGGTCCCAGGATGTGTGATAACATAGTCTATGTGATGGGAATGCAGGGGCCATTTGGACCTCCAAAGCCAGGTGTTAGCACTTCAGCTCACTGCCTCATCAATAATTGACAGAGGCAAACCAATCAGAACAATTTGCTCCCCACAGCGAAGTGCTAGAGCAGCCTAACACCGCTGAATCATTAATGAGGCAATTAGCTGAAATGGTTAGACGGGTAGCCCTCACTGGCAAGCGCTTGTGTGACGCTAGTGCGACGGGTCTCCTCGTACATACCATGGAGTGATGTACGGGCCAACACAAGTGTAGGGAGAGAGAGAGAGAGAGAGAGAGAGAGAGAGAGAAAGAGATAGAGAGAGAGACAGAGGCATCAAACGACAGCGCTCAGAGACAGAGCTGAGTCCCCTTTAAGGCTTCAGTGTAACTTGTGGTGCCAGCTCTCCATCTGTTGACCACTGCTCAGAGGGCCAATAATGGGAACAAACCCAATTGGCCATTACCATGGGAGATTGACCTTTATTGGTTGCCGTTACCATTGCACAGACCAACAGAAGCCGTCTCCCGGGTGATTCAAGTGTGGGAGAGCCTTTATGGACATGGATCAAATCGACCCCCAGTGACATCACTCAAACATGGGGGGGAAGCAACAACAACAACAACAATAACAGCCAAAGATGGAGTTTGCCTTTGAAGAGCAGAGATCCTGGATTGTTGTTTGAGAGGAAAATCAAAGCCCCCCAGGGAGCGGCTCACAAAGCCTCATCGATTGACCATATTGAAACCATTTCATAGTTTATCGATGCTCCTCTGCCTTGCTCTCTCAGCCCTGGGTCCAGCACAGGCTCAATTATACCAGCAACCTTGATGTCAGGAACAAGCCATGCAAGCACCACCACATGCTGCACGGATTATTCCCAAACACAAACACACACATTCCTATCTAGAGTAAATATTTGTACACACTGTCCGTTTTGTTTAGACCCGACAAGATTAAAATTATATTGTTTACCGTTCCTCATTTACAGCGTTTCCCCACAAAAAAATAACACAACAATATTTCGCCCTTTCAGCCTCCCAATCATCCTAATGCATTCTTAGTTTCAATATGTCTTTGTGATGGAAGGATTTGGAATGAGAGTGAGAAATAGAAAAGGGAGGGAGCAAGACAGAAAGAGAGGAGGGGGAGTGATGCATACTAAACTCTAATTTAACTCTACATTTGAGTATGTTTGTGATTATAGTCCTTGACTACAATGCTGGAAAAAAAATGGCAAGTTTCTTCAATCTGAAAATAATTATCTTTTTTTATTCATGTATTCCAAGCTGGTCGCCTCAGCCCATCAATTAGCAACTTGTGTATGTATGCACTAATTTATCACTTTTAGAGTGTGAACATACTAAACATAGTTTCAGTTGTGTAAATTGAAGTATGTTTTTGGTCGCAAAGGGAGATGAGGACAACTTCAAGCAAAGTGAAGTATAGTAAGTGAGACCACCTCACAGGCCTTCGTGGCATGATGGCCTACTATTGAATGATCACCAAGAACACTATTTTTGCAGACTACATTTTAAGCCCTATGGGTAGAGAACATAAAATAAATAGAAACATAAAAATTATTATAGCTTATGACCGACATCAACATTAAGTGTATGATCCTTCACCTGTGCACTGCTGTCAAATAAATTAGGAAGACATATTTTTAAGTCAGAGAATATTTTCAGAAAAGAAGAAAATAGCTCCAGCAATCTGCCCAATTACTTGCGCCCATTTTAACACCCTGGCTCGATTTGCTGTTGAGACTGACAAAATTCCCTCCGGTGTATTGGTAAGTTACACTCCACAAAGCAATCAGTTTGAGAAATAATGTAGTATGGCGTCAGGAAGCAGCTCACTCGGGCTATATCAAATTGGTAATGGCTGTTATCTAAATTAATTTGATAATCATACATTTAGATGTGTTCTTTTACCCCCAAAATTGTTTCAATTAGGAGTCCAAGTGCTCACTTCAACCTGGGATTGCAGCTCATAAAATGCAGTCATAACAATTTTCAATTTTTTTTAACTTCAAAAGCAAGAGAGCAATGAGGCCTACATGGAGACTCTGATTCTCAAACCACCAGTTACATTTGTAAAAGTGAGAGAGCTGTTTCCATATACAGTAGTTGCTGCAACATCTTGAGCATGGTAATCCCATCTGTCAAATATAATAACATGTATAGACTGAATTAAAGACAAAACAGACGTGGTAAAACCCCAGGCATTCCAACCGCCTGTCAGGCTTTTTTAAAATTTCATCTTTGATTTAGTGTTTTTGTTGTTCATGAGTTGTGCTATAGAACTGAATGAATTGTAGCATTTTCCAAGGCAAACGTTGGAATAATGTTTTAAGTTTTATAATTGTCTCAATGCATTGGGATGAATCAGTCCATATGGGAAGTTAAACAGCTTGTCAAAAAGTTAAAGTTTTTTAAAAACATTTTTTCATTGTTGATTACAATGAAAGCTTTTGCAATCTCATCTGTTTTCTTTTTATATCTGTGTGCGTGCCCCGATAAATACTGCTTACAATAGAGCGGAGTTAATGCATTAGCAGCTTGGTCAACCTATGTTGCTGATATTGACACTTAAGCAGATATTGTGGACTCATAGTCTCTGTTTAATGATCCCTGTTCACTTTTATAGCCCTCTCAGGATGCCATCCTCAATAAATATTTGCAAACGGGAAATTTGCAGTATGACTTGAGAGAGTCATAACCCCCTTGCACCTATGTGTTTTGAGATTAACATGTAATTAAAATAGTAAATCAATATTTAATAAGCAGCGCTTCACAACAAAGAAGAAACATAATCAGGTCATATGTGTTATACTGAATGGAGGAGGGTCTTTTTTTTAAAGTTGCATGCTGCAATGCAAAAATGTATACACACAGGGAGCTACTAACTATATATAACTATGTATAAAACAGTTGATTTACAGACATACTGTAAATCATTCGACACACACATACATTCCCCCATGCATGCACTACACCCGCATAAGCAACAAATGCAGGGACAGAAACTTCACCTCACCCCGGGACCCCCTTCCTTTCTAAACCGCACTTTTTTAAATGTGTTGTGTAACCTTTCTCATTTACTCACCACAGCTCTCCCACAGTTATCATTTGAAGATTTTCATGCTTCGAGTCGCTATACGACTACAGAGAGAAAACACCTGAAAAACAGCCCACCACCTCTCACATTACTGAAAGCACAAAGCACAAGAGTGAGGCAAACAGGCCACACCGTCCATTCTTTCCAGCAGCTACCAGAGTATGAAGAAGCGAAGATGTTAAGCGCTTAATGGAATGCTCCTTCTTATTGTTTAAAAATTGCTTGACGTATAAATGGCCAAAGGAAAACATTGGTTGACCTCAATTATGCATTGAAAAAAAAAGTTATGAGCTAGTGGCTGAATTATTGATGCTGGCACCATGGAACAAGAGCATGTTGGCAATGTGTCACTGCCTTTCTGCTGATGCTTCATCTTGTATTGATAATTTTTCATCTAAAAAGCCCATGAAGTCCTGATCTGTGAAAGACGGAAAAAACACACCACAAGTATTGGAAATCCGATGCAATATTACCGGAAGAGGAAAATGGATAACATAACAACGAGTAACATAAGGGGGAGATACACATTAATAAAAACAAAACGCGTAGCTTTGAGACGGGACTTAAATACTGCGTCTTGTTTGAGCAATGTGAGCTCCCTGAATAAACTGTTATATATTCTCTGTTCACATAAATGAGACAATTTCCATTCCATGTCTCATAGAGGTCAATACCAATAATTGTAAATAACATGTCAGTAGCCTACATGTTGTGTGTGTATATGAAAGAGGCGTAAAAGCACTCAGGCTCTCAATCTTGGGACTGTCCCGTACTACTGATGCACTTCCTGAGATGCAAATGAATCTGCCGATAGCCTCTCTCTTATATGTCTCACTTACTCTGTTTCAGTTAACCTCTCTCTCTCTCTCTCTCTCTCTCTCTCTCTCTCTCTCTCTCTCTCTCTCTCTCTCTCTCTCTCTCTCTCTCTCTCTCTCTCTCTCACTCACACACACACACACACACACACACACACACACAAACACACACACACACACACACACCACATGCACATAAGCATCTGCATGTGTGGTGCAATAAACAAAATGCTTACTGCAATTAATATTATGTTTGCAGAGTTAAATGCATGAATGACAAATACTTGTCCTTTGATAATATTTGGTCATTATTCCATGCAGAAATGAATGACTGCTACTTATTATTTATATCATAAAGTATAAAAAAAGAAAGAGAGAAACATATAGTAGTCAAAAGCTTAGTTAGAATAAGTTGAAATATGATTGTCCCCTGTTGGTGTGAGTGTTACAAAGGTCCACTGTTATACTGGTTGGCTAGTACACACACACACATACACACACACACAAACACATTTAGAGTATATACAATTAAATGGGCATACTTTGTGTTAATGTACCAAAAACTAAATAACTGAGATGTGAAAACTGTGAACAGTCCTTAGTAGTATGGTAGCACAGTATTGTAGCCCATGAGTCAAGTGGAGTGTGACTGTGCAACAAACTGCAGGGAACAATGTACTGTCGCTTGCCTGGTTGACTCTCTGTTAGTCATCATTCTTTAAGGTACTATCAGCTAGCTTTTTACCTCAAAGTGAAGCTCAGTGTGGCAGAAACTGTTATTCACACCCATACAAACATGACCCAAAATTATTACTAATTGGTAGGGACACAATGTTTCCTTATCGTGTTTGACTTTAGCTGTGGAAATTTCCTATTAATGTTGGTACTGAGTCAAGGACCACTCGGGCCTTTATCTCAGCAGATATTTTGAGAGTTGTTCCGGAGAGCTCTCCCCAGTTCACCGTGGTAAATCTACTGTTACAGAGACTATAGTGGAGCCACCGATTACCCAATCAGATCCTGTGTTTATAGACCAAGCCACAATGAGAGCGGCACCGCACTCTTCTTAGTGTTTCACAATCTGCTGCCCTTTAGCCGTCTCTGCACACACACACACACACACACACACACACACACACACACACACACACACACACACACACACACACACACACACACTGTGAAGGGGAATGTATTTTAGCGGTTGTTGAAAAGCTCGATTGAGATTGAAGTTTTTCTTACTTTTTCCTTTTTTAGTTTTTTTTTCATGCAAACTTGCCATTTCATCATTATTTACTGATATGTTATATGTTGTAGCATAAACACTTTAATTTATTTAAATGTCAAGTTATGCAAAAGCCAAAAAAAGTGTCAGATATAAATGCTTTCATCACTTCCTTCCTTTTAGGTATTTAAAAATAAATATATTCAGCATTCTAATAAAGATGAACATGCTGTTCAAACACTTATCTAAAGAACATAACATGTAATTTCATTTCAAATTAGAGTGTGTCCATATGTTATATTGTTATTTTATATCAATCTGAATGCTGCACAATGGTGATTCATTTGTACTGTTTTGTAGTTTGATTTCATAGAAATATATCAGGGTTTACTTTAATTGATTGCACATGGCAATATTACTTAATTAGCTTAGTATTTTTTTCATATAGGTTCTAAATGTAGATGTATTTTTTTGAAAAATGGAAGAGGTTAATTTAAAAGAATATTTGAATAGATAAAGTACTTGAGATATGTATAAGAAAATAAACAGCAACTGCATGGACTTCGGCAGCTGACATTTTCAGCAGGCATCACAGAAAGCTCAATGAATCATCTGTCAACGGCTGACAAGGTTTTTACAAAGACATGGGTGATCGAGAGAAAAATGTGGTAGTGAAACTGAGCTGAAATAAAAAAGCGAGCGTCTGTGATATTTCTCACGAGGCATTATGACTGGCCCTCAGCCCCGCGGTCTGGGTTTGGGTCCACTTCGCAACCAACACAATCGGAATATCTCCTCCAAAGGTTCACTGAGCAACTAACCCTAACCTTAACAACCACAGGTCACGTCCCCAACGCTTTACACTTTCCAGCCCACTCGTGTGTGCCTTTTGGATGTGCAGCCTAATAGAAAATCAGCACCTTGGGGATATAGTTTCTTGCTCTTGTGTCGGTTTCGTGCTGGCGTGACTCAACTTCTGTCACGCATGGCTCTTTCTTCTCCGTATAACGGTGACTGCTGAAATACTCTTACTTTTATTTCCGATAAATGACTGATTTTATGTTTTAACTGGCAGTCAGAAGCCACTGTTAACCTTTCCACACCTCCACAGCGCTGTGTTTTTCACCTCATTTGTGAGGTGTGAGATGTGTGTGTGTGACGGCAGAGAGAGAGAGAGAGAGAGAGAGAGAGAGAGAAAGAAAGAGAGAGCCGCCCACTCTCTTCTCTTCCCTGCCAGGGTCCCATAATGTTAGCCTGTGGAGGAGCTGCTGTTGGAGATCAATAGCCATCAGACTGCTAGAATAAATACATTTATCACACACCCTGATACTTGCTTCACCGTTTCCACTACAGCATGTTACATCTGATTGGAGGCAGAGATACTCCGGGCTCACCCTGACAGTTACACACCCACACACACACACACACCCCTCAACGGCTTCTGTAAAGAAAAATAAGGGTCACCTAAGAAACAGATTGTCATTTGTAACGCCGTTGATCAAGAAGATGACAGACTTTTACGTCTCTCTCTCTCTCCCGCTCAAAGCGAACAACAATACTTTTGACTGCACACTCCGTCTTTTTGCTTGTGTGTTTGAAAAAGGGAAAATGTTCCTTCTGTCCCCCCTCTGCTGCAGATAAAGAACAGGCGTTTGAGTAATTATGGTGCATTATCGCCAAGGAACGTTTCATTGCTACATTTTAAGCTGTGTAGTGAGCGGTGACAAACGAACGACCATTTTAATTTCTGTCAGGAGGAAAAACACATGGCTGGAGCCAATGAAGTCAGCTCTCTCATTCTGCCACTGACGGAGACCATCTGGAGCGAATAAAGTTTTTCCCTTTGAATCCGCAGCTGTTGAAAATTACACGGTAACACTCCTTCTCCATATATCTCTATGTCTCTCTTTTTTTCTTTCTTGGTGCTCTTTTTATAACCGACCATGTTTGTTTTATGGTTTGAAGTTTGGTGGCAGATTTGATCAGTGCTTGCAGAGACTAAACAACGTTTCGAGAATGCACCTGTTTCGCCTCTGTGTGTCTCTCTCTCTCTCTCTCTCTCTCTCTCTCTCTCTCTCTTTCTGCGTGGGTCTTTCACCCTGTGTCTCTCTTTCTTCCCTCTAACCCCCGGCCTCTCTGCGCTGGTGATCGAAGGGTTGACCATGTCAGTCAATCTGTCAGCGGCTGACAGCTTTACTACACATGCACTACACTGATGGGTACCATCACTCACATAACGATTGGCCTCCACGCTGAAGACGAGAGAGAGTGAGAGGGTTGAAGAAACGGAAGTATAAAGGCAGTCGAGTAAAAATAACGGTGCGTGTGTGTGTAACACAGACACACAGTGAGAGGGAAAAAAGAGACAGTTTTATCTCAGTTTCATCTATGAAACTGTATAGTGTATATATATATATATATAAAAAAAAAGGTTTTCATAAGGTTTGTACTCAGAGGTAAAGTTTCCCCTCCGTGCTGCAGAGATGGAATCACCGTGGTTTTCTTTTTCCACTGGCCAGAGGAGAATTTGTTCCGCTCTGCTGGCAGATAGAGCTTTTAACACTTTATGTCCTGGATTATTATTATAAGGCCAAGTCACTAAAATAAAAGCCTAAACGATCTAATATGCGCTTGAGCAGTTTTATCTAAGATAAAAATCCCCTGTGCAATTTGAACGGCTTTTCTATAGTCGACACTGTTGTTGTTGCCTACAGCCTTTTCATTCATACCATTGTATGTGCCACTAAGATGCGGCATTTCATCAGTCTGCCCATACACACACATCTGAATCGTTAATTTTGATGGCATTTTTTTTTCCACCTGCCAGTTGACAGGAAATACGAAGAAAAAGTTCCTGTCGAACGCAATGGGACATGTGCTAGACGGCTGGGTCAGCAGGAAGCCACAAGTATGCACATTTGAGCCTGGAGTTTGACTTACAATTCAGCCAATTTGAGGATATAAATGACCTGATCGTTTTAGGATTTTTTTTTCTTTTTTCTATTTGCCAAAATAAGACCTTTTGCCAATGTGTCTACAGTATGTAGCAAAACAGGAAAATGCCATGTCTAATGTGTGAAGCATATATATATATATATATATATATATATATATATATATATATATATATATATATATATATATATATATATATATATATATATTTAGTTTTTACCACACAAGGATGGTTAAGGTTTGCATACCTATCTAGCTAAACTAGTGAAAGTTGATTAAGAAGCAACACACACACATGCAGTTGCAGAGCCGGCCCAAGCCTTCATGGGACCCTAAGCGAAATATGATTAGGGGGCCTCTCTCCAATGTTAGCGCTGCTGAAACTATAGATCTTTGCTAAATATCATTCACACACCCAGTGTTTTCCGCTAGTGCCTCCACTGTGCAGCTGTGCGAAAATATTAGACAGCTGAGATTCAGACCCTCCTAGGGGGGGTCCAAGGGTAATTTTTAAATTTTTTTTTATTATTATTTCTTTATGGAGGGGGCGGTCGGGGGCCCTAAGCGCTTATGCCTCGGGGCGGCTCTGTGCAGTTGTTTGGCTGAAACATTTCTGATTTCTTCAGAACTTCTGCGATTGGTGAATGATTCAGTTCAATATGAATCACAGTATACTTCCAGTCTAAACGGGTGTTGACATCTGCTTCCAACGTTAGTTTTTGACACTTCGCGACATGGGTGCAGATTAATTAAGGGAAGACACGCTGTAAATTGAAATACAGGCCCCAGCAGTATAGTCTCCACCCGGGCAACCCAGGGGAGGAAAAGTCCTAAGCGCTTCCCCAGGAAGCTGCCCAGAGAGAGAGAGAGAGAGAGAGAGAGAGAGAGAGAGAGAGAGAGAGAGAGGCAAGCCAGCAAATCTGTCTGTCTGTTTACCGGGGGAGCGGCAGAAGCGTCCTGCCACCCCGCGCTGTCATATGGGAGAGCCATGCCTCCCACAAACACATGCTTAATGACTCCATTTATTCACCCTGTCACTACGTCTTCATCTTTTTCCTCTCTGTTTTCTCCTCTATTGGTTTAGTGGCCCATAAGCACTTTGGAGTTTTCCATGGTCCCCATTGGAATACAATTGAAGTTACATGGTTAACAACTTGCCAATAGATGCGAGCGCGGGAGGAACATGCGTGTGGAATGGCGACACATACAGTACATGTCATGTCCGTCTGTAATTTAATGTTGTACTATTGTTGTTGTTTAACAGCTCTCTCTTGAGAATGGGACCCCGTGTCTCAATGAGATTACCTTTATAAATAAAGGTTAAAAAACATGGCCTTTTGAAAAGTGTGTGTCTGCCTGCAGGGGGTGTCTGCTACTGTATTTCCCTATGATGCGGTCACAAAGGGGTCGGTTAGTGTTTTTTCTGCGGGCCATATGATGCGTGTCAGTGACATCTGGGCCAGCAACATCGCCGCAGCATCGATCAGACCGTAGCTCTGCAAGGTCTCTCAAAAGCTTTATTCCTAAATCTATGCTGACAGGCGATGACATGATGGAGACGGGGCCGCTGAATTGATTGTGTCCTCTCTCTCCTTTCACTTACACTCCCACTTCCCCTGGCTTCTCTCTCTCTCTCTCTATTCTCCCTCTGCTCCGTGTGTACCATCACTCTCTGCCTTCTATCTCTTTTTTCTTTCTTTTTTCTCCCTCGTTCCCTACTCATCGTCTGGATGTTGTCGAGCACAAGATGTCAGATTATTTCCCAGCAGACACAGAGGACTGGAGCTGTAGATCACTGGGTGACACTTTGCGTCCCCCCCCAACACCCCCATCTCCAAAGACAAACATCAAATATGGCCAGGCCTTTTTGATCACTTAAAAGGTATTAGGAGAGGAGAGCTGGTACTTGAACAAAAGCAAAACAAAGCGTTTCATCTGTCATGTTTGTCAGAGGGCCATATGTGCGGCGAAGCAGCTTTTCTATCAAGAGAGGTGGTAAACCACACGATATCACACATGATGGGACTCCAAACGCAACCCGGCTTAGACACTCTTGAGAAGTAAAACGAGTCAACACGGCCACTTCAAGTAACATGTTCTGCACTCTAGCCTACGTCTGCATTTTCGTCTGCATGTGATTTCTTAAATGTACAGTGTGTCATCAAATCTTTTGAAGAACTACATTTAAACTTCACACTTGTAACGATCAAACGTAGAACATTAAAACAATGAAAAAAATCCCTTCCGCTTTCATCTTTTTTTTAAACATTTTTATGTTCACTAAAACTGGGCTTCAGTCCATACCTTGTAATTCTAATTGAATGCGCTGAGGGCTTTGGCACGGGCGGGGTCGGCCCGGTATCCAGGCCAACCGCTCAGCATATTGTTTCTATGGCACCTGTCCCCCCAGATTAATAACTCCGAGGTCTGCGCTGGCAAAGCATGCACGGAAACCAGAAATTACAATACTAATTCAGGACTAGGGATTTATACACCAGCCTCTCCCAGGATTTATGGCGGAGTGAGCGGAGGAGAGAGGGAGAGAGAGGGAGGGAGGAAGAGAGACTAATAATGCTGGGGAAAGTGATTAGCTCAATGGGAGAAATTGTGTGTTTGTAGTCCTGCGATTATTATTGTGTTTCTCATCACATAATGAGTTTGAACAATGCAGTTAATGGTATTATTGGCGGGCCACCAGGAACGCGGTGCGGTGTATATAAGCTTGATAGCACTTTTTCATCAATAAATCACTCCAGTGCACATGGCAATATTTAAATCTATGTTATTAAAACTGTTGGAACAACACCATCAGATTTATGTTGTGTTATTTTATTATGGATTGATTATCATCATCACAGGCATATCTGATTTGCGCGGAGGCAGCTGGAGTGTGGTTGGTTTAATCCATTTTGATTGCTCTGCAGAGGAATGCCACTGCTTTGCTTGAATGGACAGCTACTTGCCGTGTAGCCCCGATGATTGCCTGGGAGGAAAAAACAAAGTGTGTGTTTTTTTTCTTTGTTTCGTTTGTTGCCCCATTTATTTGTTAGCATTTGTTTTTTTTATCAGAACACAGGCAATTTGAACCTGTATTAAAAAAAAAATAAAGTCCTTTAAATATCTCCATTCTTTCTCCCCCCTTGTGTCGTCTCAAATAATTACAATGAAAAATCGCATCACTGAAAACATTACATCAGCTATTATCACCACCTATTTTAGGACTTGAAACATATAGGGAGTCTTCATGATCAATATTGGTTTGATTGAAGTATTATGTATAATTTGTTTTATTTTTTTATAGTCATATATATATATATATATATATATATATATATATATATATATATATATATATATATATATGGGTAACACTTTATAATAACTATCCGTTGTAACTTGTTAATATATCATTAGTAAACTCTTAATTAATGATTATTAATGATTTGTTAAGTGTTTGTTAGCAGTTTGTTAAGGATTTATAACAATGGTAGATAGTTAATAGCTTAATAATTGAATCAGTTCATCTGGGAGGTAATCCGAGATACCGACGAGGCTGAAATAGGCTATAGACTATACACAGTGCATGGGCAACTGAGGGCAGCCCCATTTTCAAATATTTTTAAATAAACTCAATACACACTGTGCATGCCATGGACTTGAACGTGACATGATCAGTTAATCTCGGATTACCTCCCAGATGAACTGATTCAATTATTAAGATATTAACTATCTACTATTGTTATAAATCCTTAACAAACTGCTAACAAACACTTAACAAATCATTAATAATCATTAATTAAGAGTTTACTAATGATCTATTAACGAGTTACAACAGATAGTTATTATAAAGTGTTACCCAGTATCATTAAAAACACCAGGGCCAAGGAAGTGTATTTGACCAGAGAAGGAAGAAAAATAAAAAAAATAAAAGAAAAAGGAGCAGGAGTGTGACCACCACCAGGGGTGGATTACTGCACGGGCACACCGGGCACAGGCCCAGGGGCCCAAGGGCTCAGGGGGGCCCTTAGCCAGAGATACTGGTAGTAACTTTTCATGTTGCATAGTCAAAGTCAAGTCACTCATGTCAATAACAGGGTCCAGAAAGTAATAGCCTAAATATAAGTATAGTCATCACAATTTAACAAGATAGAAATCATCATGGGCCCCTCAACTAGTAGGGGAGAAATACAAAAGCAAGTTAAAAACAACAGCATTACTAGCTCTGTCTAAGGGGCTCCATGAGGGGCCTTTAAGGCCCCCTCACACATACAGGAATAATCTTTCTATGTGTGAATTCTAAATTGTTCATAAAAAGTAGCTATCCACCCTTTATCTGTTGAAATGGGCCCCTCTATCATGGAACATGGGTCTGACCAATCTGTTTAAGAAAAATATGAATAATGTTCCTTCTGCATCTCAGGATTTGATATAGCCTCTAAAATTTCCTCTCAAAGTGCACAAGATTGATGCATTTTACTTTAAAAATGTAAAAAAAAAAACTTGGGGGGGCATGCCCCCGGACCCCCCAACATGGTACTGGGTCCCTTCAACCGTATCCCAAAAACCTGTGGGAAACACTGACTTCCTTAATATGTTTTGCCATTAATTTTATGTAACTGTGTGAACAAGTCAGTGTACCGGACTGGATAGGGAGGAGTGGGGGGGCCCTTTAAGAGTTTGTGCCCAGGGGCCCATTGTCTCATAATCCGTCTATGACCACCACTATACAGACACCACACACTGTTCTCTCTGTTTACAAAGTAGCCTGATGTGAAACTAATTCTAATCAGTTTGCTTGTTCTGTTTTGGTGATGAACGTGTACATTTAGGCCTCGTCTGGACAATGAGCGATGAGATCAGTCTCGGCACGGAGAACCATTGGAGTATGTCCGCTCACCGAAACGGCAGCGGAATTACCGGCTCTCAGAACTGTGTCAGCCCTGAAATTACAATTGAGTTTCACTCTTTTTCCCCCCTTTCACACCTACCTCCTTCTCTCCCTCCCCTTGTTCTCCCTCTCTCTACTCTCTCTCTCTTCCTCTCTCCCTGACGGCTCAATAACAGGTGCCATGCTAAGAGAGCTGTTACAGCCGTCCCTGAGTGGTTGTGTCAGCAGCAATGTTAGGGTTTGAGCTTTCCAACCTGCTCACCACGCAGGAAAAGAGGAAAGTGAGAAGGAAAGGGGAAAAACGTCTCTCTGGTCCCCAAATGATGCCCGCTGGGAGCCATCGCTCGCTAAATTTCACCGGGTGGTTCTCCCCTGTTCTGCTGTCTTGTGGCCCCCGGACTCCCATTTACAGACGGAGCCATAATGGGCCTTTCTGCATGGAGGGGCCCAAGCAGCTGTGTTCAGCAGAAAAAAAAAATACAACAACAAAATAAAGAAATAAATAAACAAATCAACAAACGCATAAGAGAAGCTTATTTCTTCGCAAACGCCGGAATAAGGACTTTTTTTTGTGCCATCTGCAGAAAATCAACAACCGTGTAGTCGGACCTTGATTGCAGTATGGCCTGACTATTCAAGAAATTCCTAACTGTTGTGGAAAATCTACTCAAGTGTTGGAAATTATCAGCATCCAAACACATTCTGAAAAGTTTGTGTGTCTTTGACGTGAAGAACCAATTTGCCACTGATACTGATGCGGCCTTGCCTTTGACACAAACAAGGCGATCTGTCGTCATGATTGCTCATTTTCAACTCGTCCTTAAGTACACTCCTTGGGATTTGAGAGAGATTCTTGGCAAAATCTATGCAAATTGGGGCTGCTTTGTGCAAAGACGCATCACTGTGCATGAAGCCCGAAGCAGGCAATAATCACAGGCGGATTGTGTGCAAACAAGAGATGCTAAGCACCTGAAACCTCCGCGAGCGACACAAACACACAGAGAAACACACCACGGGTTGGAAGAGATAAGTCAAACAGTGAGGTGATTGCTCAATCTTTTAATTTCCTTTTTTGCTGATAATCAGCAAAGCAACATTCCACATTATGTTTACCTTGAACACGTTTTCTGTTTCTATGCATTTCCTCTTGCGTATCATTTTTAGGAAAACATGCTTCAAACAAAATCAAATGACCAAAAAGAGACTTTTTGATGTCACCTGTCTCAAGCACGCTAGCTATCTCAGTTTCATTCATACTCCTCTGTGCTCTTTGTGGAGAGGAGGGGTAGACATATGTTAGCATATAGGTAATCTAAATTTAGCTTCCATATACCATCATGGGGCGTTTCATTTTACGCACACTAAAAAAAAATTATAAATTTCAAAGGTGACCTGATGGGTTTCATTACAGCTGATTGATTGGCTTACGTGAGAGTGTCACGAAATGTACAGAGGAGACATAGTACACCTTCAGGATCCTACATAGGACATACAGGCCCTTCTAAACACTCCACCTATACACAGTGCGCCAGGGACGTAAAGTACATCTGAATGATACTGTTTGTCTGCAGGTCTCATCATGCTTCCTATTCTGAAATATATGATTTTGAACCTCGGATCAGATTTGGACACAGCCAGGCTGGTGAAATTAATTTAGAGTACAGCATCTTTAAAAGCGTGTTCCACACCAAACAGACAACAACCTTAAATATTTGACAGTATGATTTAAAAAAAAAAAATCTTGTTTCACTACCTTCTATTTCAACAGTAGTTACATACTATCTTCATGACTGTAACAATTTAAAACATTCAGAAAAAAACTATTGTCGGTCACGAGACAATGGCTCACAAGCATATATAAACACAGAGTGAACACATCGTACAAAAGCTACTGTAAAAACAGAACGACTCAACTGCTGATGCGCTTTACTTCCATGTCAATTATTTATCTTCAAGTCACTTAATTATCTTTACAAAACCAGGATGTATTATTTTCAAAAATATATAGTGTATATTTTTTAATTGTATTATGCAGTAGCATTGCTTAGAGAAGCTGATATTTGACTAAATGTTATATACTGTAGATTTTAAAAAAAAACCTGTCAAGTGTAACTTGCATCATATGTGAATGATGCAAGGTTATTACATTTAGCATTTCTATCCAGTGGATGGAATAAATTAACATGGTTGGAAAAACATTTCCACTTTTACAATTAGTGATGACGGTGAAAGTTCCAGAGCAGTTCTTTTTATGGATGTCTCTGCAATCTTTGCAAATGTTTGGGAACAAAGCGGGGACGTGTGAAGCTCTCCTATGAACTAGTAAACAAGCTCTCTGCAATTCATCATAAGAAGAAGGAAATGTCAAGGGCACAAGAGTCCCTTTTTTCAAGGTCACAAACAAAACATAAAAAGTAACATGCATGCAACAAAAAAATTATCTGCACACACATACACGCGCACACACACACACACACACACGCACACACACACACACATACACGCGCACACACACAAATATATATGCTGCATTGTGATCACACTGCACTACATAGAAGTTGAGGCATTGACAAATCGCTGAGACCTGAAAGTGGGGCCGAGGTGGTACTAATTGAAATGAACTTTAGGAAAAGGGGGGACATCTAATTAAACATGAACTTTCTATCCCTGTGTTTGTGTTGACATCATGGGGCCCTAAATGTAAGCTGGTCTTTGTTGGGCCAAACCTGGCGATGCAGGCAAAAGCAAAAACTGCGTGTGAACACGGAGAAGGAATAAGGTCATTGCTTTTCCCCCAGTGAAAACATATTTTTCCTTGTCTAAAGTCACTTGTGACTCTTCTCTGGAGTGTGTGAGGGGCCCATTCATTATCTACTGCTGTTCCTCAGAGAGACCGTAGTGCATATGGCGTCTTTTGCGTTGCACGTGTTCTCGTGTTTATCCGTGCTGGTTTAGAGCATTGCTCTTATTGGCATACATAACGGCGAGTGCTTATGCTTATGCACCTGCGTACTCGTGAGTGGGTGTGGGAGGAGGATAGATGGCTGTGTGCATACGTGCATTTTGTTTGTTGCCGTTTATTGCCTGTTCTATTTTCTGTATTACTTAGTCGGGGACAGGGCCCGGTGCAGGAGCTGTGAAGTTTCCCAGTAACAGGCTAATTCCTCAGTGGCTGTTTAGAGTGTCTCCAGCAGTGCTAAGTGTTCTCCTCTCTGTGCCTGATCAGAAAACAGGACCACTTTAGTCAGTTTGTTTAAGGTCCCCCGAGAAGGCTCTCATATCCTCCCTCTACTCACCCCTTCCTTTTTCCCTGCTCTGCCTCTCTGCGCGCCCACACACAAAACAAAACACACTCGCAGTGCCACTTTTCACACTAACTTACATGGCATGTCAAAGAGATAGAACTTGACATGCGTGGATGACTCAATTGGTCTTTTTTTTCAGTTTGCACAAATTTATTTTTAAAGCTTTTTTAATTAATGTTAATTGAATCTTAAATGTTAACGTAAGTGATGAAGTCCACAATTCTTCTGAATGGAATTCATGGTACAATTACTGAAGCGTTTAGTCTTTCCAAAGAAAGCATATAGTGTTTGTGTGTGTGTGTGTGTGCGTGTGCGTGTGCGTGTGTGTGTTTGGAGCTGTACAGATGGTGCTAAACCAAAAAAAATATTCAGATGTGTTAATGTGCCTCCTCAAAAAGCAACTATTCCGCAGTACATTTGATGCAAAGCTTTGAGTAAGCACTATGTGTTTGTGGATTTAAGAAATCTAAGGAAGAGGTTGGGGTTTGAACAGACTGCATCTAAAATTTATGCTGAGGATGCTTATGTGGGGTGTACTTAACAACACAACAATACATAAAACAATGCATAAACCTTTTTTCTTTTTTCATACTCAGTAAATCTCATGCTCAACAGGTGTACCCTTTCCATAAAAATAACAATCAAAACCGCTTAGCTGTGGACAAATTCTGTTGTGCCCGATCTCTGCAAAACTTCATGAGGAAAAAGTAACGTTAAGCTGAAGAATATCAGAGGCACGCTCCTGGCAGGTGCCCTTTCATCTTGCAACCCATGTGTGAAACTCACTCATAGATGATATACTAAGTAATATTAATGATGGTGGTTCATATCAGGGCATGATGAATCATATCCCCCTTATTACACACATTCACACTCTTTAAATGCATACAAATATATTCACACATTAAGTAAAGGTGATTGAAACACTGTAGTAGTACTATAATCATATTTTATATAATTCGTTCCAAAATGAATGAACCAAAATGCCCTTTATAATGATTGGCAACCGGCAGTGTGTGTTGTTTAAAAGGCAGCATTTGAGTGTGGACTCTGCACTCCTACAGGAGAATTGAGAACAGGATATATTTGCAAGTGAAATGATTTCCATTCGAGAATTTACCCCACGACGTGAAGACATATTCTCTCTGTTTTCTACGGGCCTGGCTTGTTCTGCTATCCTTGTGTAAAGGTGAAGTTTCCTCACGAGAGCTGACAAGTGTGAAATTACAATAGGAAGTGCTTCATACCCTGCCATTTACCTTCATTCATTACCACGCCATACACCGGCACGCACACACACACACACACACACACACCTACACACAATCTCCCTACAGTCCATAGCTGACTGACTGATATGGCAGTCATTTTCTTTAACCGGGAAAATATACCACACATATTATGCATGACAGTTTTGCCTTTCGGAATCCCTCAAACTTTTGCAGTGGAGTCCTGAAAGGCAAATAGTTTGCCTTTGGAGTGGTATTGAGTGTAGGGGTACAAAGGTATTGGAAAGTAGGTTGGAAGGAGGGGATAGACCGACATGGATTATAGCTCATCTATACCACTAGTCTCCAGCCCCGGAAATAGATCCATATGACGTTCAAAGGAAGCGCTGGACCACGGAGCTTTTCTACCATGAGGTGAGGCGGGTCACTGGACAGTGAGGCTCTCTTTGTCTTTTAATTCAAATTGTTAAGCGCTAAAAGGCTAACTATGAGCAACACACAGACACCTAATGTGTAGCAAAGTTTAAGAGCACATTATAGAACGTCATTTAAAATACACCACACATCAATGGGTGCACTCCAAAGCAAGTTTCTCAAGAGTCAGAGAATAAATACAAATAGTCGTTCCGCCTCCTCCCTATAGTCAGTGTGTGTGTGTGTGTGTATGTGTGTGTTTTCTGAAGGTTATCCAGCTGACTCTGTGGCCAGAGGAGCTGAAGAGAGAGACACTGGGTGGTCATAAGTCTTTGTCTTTGAAGACGGCACGCTGTGTCCGTATCGCTGTGGCAGCGTAATTGATACAGGCTCACACTGTTGAGCTTAGCGGAGCCCCATCGTGGCCGTACACTCAGATCCCTCACAGCTGTAGGGCTCAGAGTACTGAGCTCTTGCAAAAAAAAAAAAAATCACACGAGGCGCGTGCATGCGGACACACGCACACATACACACACACACACACACACACACACACACACACACACACACTCACACCCAGCCGGCTTCAGGCAAAATCACAGCTAAAAGAGATCCAGAGCGTAGCTGGTTAGACTAACGCTAATGGAGATGAGCTGCCTGGTTAGCTCAATGGAAAATTGAGCAGAGTTGATGCTTATTTCAACACAGCAGCACTCCGGTCCCCAGGGAATACACAGTCAACTTATACACTGATTTTAAATCTCTTCTGAAAACAGCTCTGTGGTGTGTGTGTGTGAGGGAGCCGATTGGCCCACTACAGAAAGAGCTTCACAATCTGATGCGTTACAGTGTATGAAACCACTTGTGATGTATGACTTTCTTCCACCTATAGGATGCACACAGGATACATTTGTAAACGCACGCTGTGTTCAATCAGTGTTCTTCTCCCTGACAAGGAGCTCTCTCCTCAGTCGGCTCCTTAGTAACAAGTGCATTAAATCATGTCACCAGCCGGTCCGGTTTGAAATCTTGGGCTACACCTGAGTGCGTGTGCTCTGCCCGGCAGTGCTGGAGCGTAGTAAAAACTACTGTGGATCACTGGCAAAGCAGGAGGAGGTCCTCTGCTTTTATCCCTCCGCCTGACATTTCTGTGACATTTAAGAAGTCGTTAAAGGTGTGAGCATGTGGAGTGGGAGAGAGAGCTTTGTGGCTCCTCAGGCACAGAGAGAGAGAGAGAGAGAGAGAGAGGGACCCCTCGGCGCTGTCACCAAATAAAACCTTGTTGGACGAACTGATTACGCTGTCAGAAAAATCATAGCATTACATTATGGCTCTCCCTCCTCGGGATGATGCATTTACTGTGTTGACAAATCATGTGCGGTGGCGTGCGCTATAAAGAAGCCCGTGGCAGTGTGGCGTTATAATTCAGCCCCCGTGGCTCGCGTAGATAGGAGGCACTGCACTGCAATTATCAAATGGGAGTGCAGTCCGTCTCTCTCTAGCCTGGCCCTAGCCCTGGTCTGCTCTGGTTGTGTTTCATTGTGGTCAGTCTTGGCCGTGACACACAAACACACCGGGTCCGCAGAAGATAAGAGTCTCCTCTTTTACGAGCCTCTTCCTCTCAAACCAACAAACAGCTATTAAAGCGCGGCTAGATCTGGCTCCTGCTGCTGGTGCCGCTGACAGCTTATGTCCTGCTATTTGTCCATCTCTGGCATCCGTCTCCATAAAGGCCCTGGGCTGTAAAAAGCCCTGCTGACCTACATCGTTAGGTGCCGACCCTGTCTTTACGGCAGTAAATGTTTGTTTAGGGGCAGTCCCCCTGTTCTGAAGTAGCGATTAGCCTTTGGTAAGAGAGAGGAGCCCTCAGGTTCAAAGCCCTTCCTCCACTGACAGACTGTCAGCTCCAATACTAACAGAAAACACAGACGGAGAAATGCAGCGGCAGAGACAGAACAGTGATTACAAAGCCTCCCTCAGCTCTCTGCTCTGGGCCCTGCACTGCTTCACTGGAGGAGGGAAAAAAACACACTACCCTCCTCAACCCAATGAACTGACAACTAGATGTGTGCACAGGCGCTGTAGTGGGGAAGTGGGAAGCATTTCCTCTACCAGAAAAAAAGGTATAGGTTTACCTGGTTTACCCAGGCAGTACAACATGTGGATGTATACAACACCCTTCTGACTAGTCAGAAGTGAAACTGCATTAAAGGTGCAGTCAGCGTCAGTGATTATGGATACTTTTTGTTGTCAATAACACTTTTTGTCAAAATCAGTGAATATTTCCTCAGAATCCACTACCTGTCCGTCAGCTGGCAACATTTTGTTGTGTATTACACCAGATTTTATTTCAGCCCTGCACACACAGTACGCACAGGTGGATTTAGATCAGAAGCTACCTATGCAACAATGCCACCCTAAGACTTCCATGCACCTTGATGTTGAGGCATGTTTATACAATCACCACCTTAACGTACAACACTCTTTCTTCATCCTTTTTTTTCACCATCACACTGTGAAATGTCAAACCACACATCTTAGCTTATGGTGTCTTCTCCCTGCAATATGAACTTTTTGTAAAAGACATTTTATTGTCCATTTCCAGAAAATTCAGGGGCTCCATGCTCATAAATCAGTCACATAAGCCTCCCCTCCTATTTTTACAACATGTATCTAGGGACCTCTCACTCCTCTCCACATAATGCATAAAAGCCGCACGCCCTGCACCACCATGTAAATCTGTCTGTGTGCTAAGAGCGAAAGTCAGCCGGGTCACGGTGAGACCTCTGCCCATCAATCTGAGACGCGCTCGCTGCCTAACACAGGGAGGTCTTGACATTCCCCACAATGCACACAGAGGTAATGGGAGTCCCAAAGATGCCGGAGGGGACATAAGTCACTGAGAAAAGACTTGGTGACAAGAGTGACAAAAGCTTGTTACGGTCGGGTGCCTCCAGAAGCCTCAGGTACAGGCCCCAAAGAGGTATGGTTTCCAGTCCCCAAATCCTTTGTGTTAACCATGCTCAGGTCTGTCTATCCTCAGCCATCTCTCCCCATGGAGAGATGACAGATAGGATTGATGATGGATGTTTGAAAAGTCGACGACTGGTGGTTTTTGGAGGGGGTAACGAATTGGGAGCACATCTGTAATATCCTGGGTGGCCTCTCAACTAACTACAGTATACATTGAAAATCTCGCTCTCTCTGTCTCTCCCCCTATCTCCAAGATGACAGCCACAGGCTGACACGCTGCTCTGTGAGTAGGTACAGATCAATCTTAGCTTGCCTCTTCGCCACAAGAAAGATACGCACGACAGAAACCCCAGGGAGGTTTGTTCATCTGCACATAGACATCCCCCACTACCCGTACATACCTACAACTGAACCTGTACAGCTTCAATAGCATCTCTCTGCATCATAGGTAGCTGCGTAGTACCATGTTCAAAGACAACACACAGACATAGTGGCAACACCATTGAGCCCTTATCGGCACAGAGAGGGCGTTCACTTATGTCAAGGCTAGCACCAACAAACCAATGCACTGATGCCTTCTACAATAAATACATTTAGTCACTACAGTAAAGAAAATAAAACATGGAATATGGCCGTATAGAGAGCTCCCATAGCTTTATAGCCACTTTGATTAATAATTCAAGTAGCACTTTAAATTATTTACATAAAGGTTATAGTGTAATGTTGTGCAAAAAAGTGTTTGCAGTGTTAGTGTAGCACCGTCTTGAAGTCATGGGGTAATACGTCTAACCGCATGTGATAGCGTTTTCTGTATTACATGCTGTAGCTGTTGTTATGGTATGGTGTTCACAACTGTAACTGTCAGCACTTTGACTGAACGCCATGGCTTCTCATAGAACAAGATGCAGACTTTTTAGGAACATTTTCTTTCTTTTTTCAGGCTCACAGGTTCCTTTCCGACCCAAACCTGTCCGGGCTATAAGGCCAACACTAAACACACAGACATATGGTCCCTTTAATCCTCTTATAGCTGACCCCCCCCTCCCCCCCACACACACACACACAGTCCTCAATGGTCAGTCTGAGTTGTCTGTGACATTGTGACATGGCAATTAACTTGTGTTCATTGATTATCCAAAAGCAGCTTACCCATAACAAGGGTCAGGGAACAGACTTGGACTCTTAGCATTGGAAAACACAGGTCAACGGGCAGCCACCACACCCATCTGACCGTGACTGTGTGTGTCTGTGTGTCCCACATACAGCAAATGTATTGACAGGATATGTTTGTGTCCATCCAAATATTTATAAAAGTTTCAGATTCACTGTCCTATAAGAACGTTTGTCGGAGTGACACATTAGAATATATATATATATACAGTATCTCACAAAAGTGAGTACACCCCTCACATTTCTTCAAATATTTCATTATATCTTTTCATGGGACAACACTGAATAAATGACACTTTGATACAACGTAAAGTAGCGTGTGTACAGCTTATATAACAGTGTAAATTTACTGTCCCCTCAAAATAACTCGACACACAGACATTAATGTCTAAACTGCCGGTTACAAAAGTGAGTACACCCCTGAGTTAAAATGTCCAAATTGGGCCCAAAGTGTCAATATTTTGTGTGGCCACCATTATTTTCCAGCACTACCTTAACCCCCATGGGCATGGAGTTCACCAGAGCTTCACAGGTTGCCACTGGAATCCTCTTCCCCTCATTCATGACAACATCACGGAGCTGGTGGATACTGGAGACCTTGCGCTCCTCCATCTCCTGTTTTAAGAAGCCCCAAAGATGCTCAATAGGGTTTAGGTTTGGGGACATGCTTGGCCAGTCCATAACCTTTACCCTCAGCTTCTTTAGCAAGCCAGTGGTCGTTAGGAGGTGTGTTTGGGGTCGTTATCATGCTGCAATACTGCCCTGCGGCCCAGTTTACGAAGGGAGGGGATCATGTTCTGCTTCAGTATGGCACAGTACATGTTGGTATTCAATGAACTGTAGATCCCCAGTGCTGGCAGCACTTATGCAGCCCCAGACCATGACACTCCAACCACCATGCTTGACTATAGGCAATACACACTTGTCTTTGTACTCCTCACCTGTTTGCTACCACACACTCTTAACACTATCTGAACCAAATAAATGTGTCTTGGTCTCATCAGACCACAGGACATGGTTGCAGTCATCCATGTCCGTAGTCTGCTTGTCTTCAGCAAACTGTTTGTGGGCTTTATTTTGCATCATCTTTAGAATAGGCTTCCTTCTCGGACGACAGCCATGCAGACCAGTATGATGCAGAGTGCGGCGTATGGTCTGAGCACTGACAGGTTGACCCCCCACCCCTTCAAGCCCTGCAGCAATGCTGGCAGCACTCATACGTCAATTTTCCAAAGCCAACCTCTTGGTATGACGCTGAAAACGTGCACTCAACCTTCTTAAACTGGGCTGCAGGGCAGTATTGCAACATGATAACGACCCCAAACACACCTCCAAGATGACCAGTGGCTTGCTAAAGAAGCTGAGGGTAAAGGTGATGGACTGGCCAAGCATGTCCCCAGACCTAAACCCTATTGAGCATCTTTGGGGCTTCTTAAAACGGGAGATGGAGGAGCGCAAGGTCTCTAATATCGACCAGCTCCGTGATGTTGTCATGAATGAGTGGAAGAGGATTCCAGTGGGAACCTGTGAAGCTCTGGTGAACTCCATGCCCAAGAGGGTTAAGGTAGTGCTGGAAAATAATGGTGGCCACACAAAATATTGACACTTTGGGCCCAATTTGGAAATTTTTTCTTAGGGGTGTACTCACTTTTGTTGCCTTCAGTTTAGACATTAATGGCTGTGTGTTGAGTTATTTTGAGGCGACAGTAAATTTACACTATAATACAAGCTGTACACTGACTACTTTACATTATATCAAAGTGTCATTTCTTCAGTGTTGTCCCATGGAAAGATATAATGAAATATTTGAAGAAATGTGAGGGGTGTACTCACTTTTGTGAGATACTGTATATGTTTATATAAATATGAATAGGAAATGTCAATTTTATTTGTTTGTAACTGCACAAATATGGTAATATTTAAAATTTTACAAAATGCATAAGATTGTATTCAAATATATAATAAGGACCAATACAAAACACTGTAATATCCTTCACAATAACAGGTCTTTAGATCGTTCCTAATATATATATATATATATACAAAAAGTTATAAGTATCCAATTTTAATCATATTAACACAATTTGTGCTTGTTGGGCAGGTTTTGTTAGTGGAACACTTACTGGTTTACACTTGTTATGAAGATTATTTGGGGGGCAAACAGATATGCACAGAAATCCACAATACTGCACTTTCAGACCCATATTTTACTCTGACTCAGCCATTGACTTCTCACACACGTGAACGTTTGTACAACTTTTGGTGGCTTGTAAATCAATACAGTATGCTTCAAATTTTAATCATTTTGATTTGTTTGATGCCCAGTAAATATTTTTCAGTTTTAAATTGGCCTAATTAGGACTATATACAGTATATAGTATATTAATTGGTTGTGCATGGAAAATACTGAGCAGTGGAATACTATACCAAAAAGATGCATAGCCTAGCACTCTTGGGTTTTGGCAAGTGATATGTATCAGTGGCTCAGCCGAGGTGTTTTCTTTTTTTTTCTTGAGATGGTTAGATGTTTAGAAGTTATGTTACAACTCTGTGCTGTTTAGTGGAGTTTCAAGAGATAACGTAATGGCAATCACACTGATAATGCATCTATAGTTCTCCAGTAAAAAAGCACAGTTGTTTCCAATGAAAGACGGAAAGAGAGCTGAGAAGTTTGAGAGCAACAGGAAAGCTTGAGTGAGGGCATTGAGATAACAAGGGGAAACTGCAGTGTCCCCGCCATGGTACACGACCCTGCTGTCATCACTTAGAGGAACATCCTCCATCCTTGCCACTCGTCTGTCTTAATTTATAACATGTTTCACATATTAAGTGTGTGAACCTCCAGGGTGCAATTTTAGCAGTGGCAAACTATCAACAAATCTTTGTTTCTCCCCTGGCAGAGCGCTTAGTAGAAGCGATAAAAGCTTTTTGAGAGAAACAGACTGGAACAATGGTAGGGACTATACTCTAAACGGCTTCCTGTTGCGCTGCAGCGCAAGATTAAGCACTGCTTCAGAAGAGCAGAGAGAAAGAGAGAAAGAGAGAGAGAAAGAGAGAGAGAGAGAGACGTTTCATAGCATGAGCACAGAGAGCTAAGCAAGGGATACACAGTGTATGGAAGAGACACTTAAAACAAACAGTTTATTGACTCTGCTGGGGAAGGATTGTGTGTGAGGTGAGAGCAGTACAAAGATGTGTGTGTGTGTGTGTGTGTGTGTGTGTGTGTGTGTGTGTTTGTGTGTTTGTGTGTTTTTACAGGGGCATGCCTTAAGCATTGCACAGTCCTCATCGACATTCGCACAACGTCTGGGGTTATTGCTATAGTGCTGGATTAATGAAGATCTGATCAGTGCAGAGTCCATTCACATTTTCATAGAGGTTGATACTTTATAAGACTCTGTTCTCTGTAAAGGTGAGAGTCAGAAAATGCTATAAAGATCTGCCAATAAGATATGCAAACACTCCCAACGTTCTGCTCTTTGCATATTTTTTACAGTTTAAGTAAGTAACTCAAGATTGACATTGGACCTCAGAGATTGCAACTGGAATAAACTGATTAACATTAGCAAGTACGATTTGGCTGTATTTATGATTTTAAGAACATTTTCACTGTTTTGGATAGTTCCCGTTCACTTATTTTGTAAGCATGTTTTCAATTTGCACATAAAAAAATTGTTGACATTTCTTTAAGTTTGTGTGACGATAAAAACAAAACGTGTCAAAGTGGAAACACACAGCATGTAATTTATAACATGTGATTCAGACATCCACCCCATTGAAGTAGCACAACATGGCAGCAGATAGATAAAGATGAACTGTAACATTTCCCACATTAATACATAAATGTGTTGAATGTGACCTAAAAGCGCTCACATTTTCCAAATGGTTTTTCAACATTAGAGGTTTAAGTGCAACTCTTTTAATTACTTATGTTGCAATAGTTTAATGGCACCTAACTGGAGAATTAGATTCACCCACTGTTTATCTTGGTATGCCCTATACTCCTGATATTCGCATAATAGTAAAAGGGCGGAAACCGGCATTTTCTTTTGCCAGTTTTCTGGAAAATGGGTCAAACTTGTCACTACGTTTGGATGGAAACTTGACTAATGTATTTTATGTGTTTTCCTTTCATTATACCCTCCTAGCAACTAAAGCAAATGTAATGCTGACTTCCAGAAATCTTAACAGAGTTTTTAGGGGCCTAACCCTAATAACATGTGGCACACAGGATGTGAATCCCAGTTGAACTGCCTGTGTTTTGTAAGCACAATCACGCACCCTCCAGTGTTAGCATATCATAGTTCCAGAGTTGGAAAATCTATCCAGTCAACCCATTGCAAGCTGAATTATATATTTTTCGAAAATGCACTTGGTAAAGAAATTTGTAGTCTACAAATCTAATTTGTAGAACACAGGGTTGAGATTTGACATCTATACCATGAAGATATGCCAGTAAGCTCTGGCTGCTTAGCAGTCTAGACCCATGCAGCTATACACTACTCACCTAATTATAGGTAGCAACTGCTAATGACTCAAGGAGGGATATATTCTAGCTCCCATCTCTAATCCCAAATTGGCACAGTGTCCTCCGTGTAGGCCCCCATAGCCTTGAAGCAGAATGCTTGACAGGGCCTCACCCAGCTTAAATATGGGGTGTTCCCTATTAGCCCAGTGCAGTGCCCAAGATAGGACTGTGAAGGCTGGATAGGTGAGAACTCCCTTAGGGGAATAAGGAAGGATAGATGACACTCAGGCTTTGGCTCAGACCCATTTGGATTTAGCAGCACTTTGTCACTGTCTTGACATGCAGACGTAAAAATGGAGCCGCCACGAAAGGCTCTGTGCCACACATCTGCTCGAGGAGGAAAGAGCACGCATGCACAGACTGAAAAAAAAGAAGAAAAGAAAATATCATTGTAACTTTAATCACATCCAGACCTATAAATGTAACTCAGAGCCATAGTAATGGTAATCAGAAACAGAGGGGTCCCGTCAGGAGCCAATCCGCTCTCTGTTTTTCATTAAAATGCTGGCCACTACTTCTCACATCTCTGTGTGCATTTAAATAGTTAATGGACTGCCCATCCGCTTGGCTACTGTACATTTTGGGAGGGGGGGGGGGGGGGGGGGGGCTGGCGAAGGCAGGGTGGAGCTCTTCAGAAGTTTCTCAGATGCCAGATCAGAAAGAGTGACTTTACAATCTTGCAATATTCATGATGTATTTAGGAACTCTATACCCTGCCCTGGGTTTGAAGTTAAAGCAATGCCAGATTAAATCCGTCTCTTGGAAACCCTGGTCAGAAATTGGGCACCACCATAAATACATGCAGTACATGCATTTTATTCCACCTCTTGTTTTTACTTAACACATTTCAGGAAAAGAGTGGACATGCATGTGCTGATGGCAGTATTTTATTGTTTCAGTCTGAGGAGCTTTTAATTATAAAAAATAAATCTGATTGTCGCCACACGCATCATACAGATTTGACTAGAACATTCTGATGTGCTTGTTCCATTTAGACTCTACCGGGCCAGCTGAAAATGTGACCGGTCATGTATTTCGCTGACTTTGTTTAGAGGGAATACTGTTCCTGAGATCAGGTGAGGTGTGCAGTCACTTTCTGCAGAGATTTGAGTTTGTGAGGATGGAGAGATCAGTAAAGGAGAGAGAGAGAGAGATAGAGAGATAGAGATAGAGAGAGGGGGTAACTCAATATAGGTCCAGGATCTGCAGGTAGGAAGTCTGAATACTTGCAGTGAACCCACACAGAGACTTAGTACAGGGCAGCGGGACCTCTTTGAAGGAAACCATAAAATATTAAGGGGAAGTGGATACCTCACTTGGCTTAGACACCAGTCAGGGCCACACATTGGCTCATATTAGATAAACATCTTTTTCACCTTTTTTCTCTCTCACTCCTCTTTCTAGGTCTCTCGCAAGTTATTTCTCATCCTTTTATTTTACACCTTCATGGTTACAGCTTCAGCAATGTAAAATGTGCTGTTCCTTTGCTGAGTCCTCTATGACTAGTGTTACTTAGTTTGGGTTCTTGGTTGTTTACGATGAACGTTTCCTTTTTTTCACTGTTTTTTTAACATCTTATCAATTCACATATATAATCGACAAAATGATTTGAAGACGGAGCGGCCTTAATACCGTATGCAGCACCCACAGAGATGAAGGACAGAGAGAGTAAAGGAATGTGTAGATTGTGTGCCCATTTCAAAATAGAGTTTACTTTTTCCGAATACACACACACACAAATAGAGAGAGTGCACTATACTGAATACATCCATCAAATTGGTGCCACTGAGCTCTGGCTGCTTTTAACCCTACAGCTATGTACCCCTCTGTCTCCATCCATCCATCTCCCCTCCTCCTCCTCCTTCTCTCTCTTGCAGGACAGCTCAAAGTTACTGATACACAGTATGCCAAGCCAGATGGTCAGCCACACGGTCGAAGCATGTACCGCTCGGTTTCAACACTCCTCTAACAAACCCCCCCTTCCCAACTCCAGATGGCATGCCTTTCCTGGTTCTGGTGCCACAGGGGGACTGCGATGGTATCAGTGTGACTCAAGTCCCTTGGGGCACAGTCGGTGTGCTTGTGTGTGTGTGTGTGTGTGTGTGTGTGTGTGTGGGTGCTTGTGTGTGTGTGTGTGTGAGCATGTGTGTGTGTGTGTGTGTGTCAAGTCTCAATGCTCTCATTTAGTTGTGTGTCCCCAACATTCTAATGCCTGTGTCCCTCGTGGGCTGGTGATTTTTTTCCCCTTTGGCCCAAAGTTGTGTGCTGTGGTACAATATGGAGCGCCTTCTGTAATAATCTTCCCCACCGTGCCCACACTGTAAATCACAGTAAGTGATTTAAAAGGGGATAAACATAGGGCCATGCAACCTGTTAAACAATTCCCCAAAAAACATATCCATACCATATCATGTACGGTATGGAAAATAATATATTTCACAATGTGAAAAACACTCTTTCTCTCACACTAGCCACTGGAAGAATGGCAACTTTTATTTTTAAAAAAATGATCGATGACTGATGAGAAATACTTATATCATTATCGATGTGAAACAGCGCTAACCTTAAAAGAAACAGCTTCCGTCAAAACACATACAGGAAACTACATCTCGTAACTAAATGAGTTATCAAACCAGATCACCTCTAAAAAACCGTCCACCCACAGCTATGGCTGCAGTACATTAATACTGCTCAAGAATGCACAGATATAGCAGAACTACTGACCGAACTCCCGCACGGCCTGAGCTTCACCTTGCCTTTTGCAGCCCTGTGTAATATATAAGCATTTAAGTCCCTGTTCTGCAGAGGGGCCGTTCTCTTGATATTTTTGTGGTAAATAAATACAAAACAATCACATTCATTTAAAATGCCACAAACAAATGTATAAAAGGTGGTATTCGAGTTTAAATCAGCATATTGGACAGTGCTTATACCCAGCCAATGTCTAGGTGCACTGAAAAAGTGGTGAAAGGGGAAACCATGAGGAGGAACTTTGCCACCGATCAGGGGAATATTTCAACTGATCCCCCCTTCTAAATTAAAAAAGCAGTTATGAATAATCCTCACTGGGGACTCAACTTAAATTAATGCCTCAATTAGATTGGGAACATTAAAGGTAGTAATGATTCCGCTCCTCTGTATTGTAATTTAAGGCCTGCTTGCTCTTCCCTGGGAAAGCAGCTCTTTGCAGTGAATGTATTAGAGTAGATTAATGAGGGGAGGATGTGGAGGTGACTAGCAGCAAGAGCCAGGCCACTCTGCATCCCTCTCGTCTCACACCCTCTTAATGGTGTGGAAAGAGGAGGTTTATCAATCATGCAGTCTTTGTCAATCAGGGATCGCAGCATACATTTTGCCAGAAGTTTAATACACCACTTTTGAATGTATCTTTACATTAAGTGTCCCAAATGCCAAACTAGGGCCAAAGAACAATGTAAAACACAAATAGTTTTTTCGCTGCCATTCTGGGCAAAGGCACAATTCAGTCAGAAGACCATCACCTCTCCGGACTGCTGTGAGTCACTTCCATGTCTCCACCTGAGCGCTGGGGTGGGGCTGTAACGATCGCTGCGTGTAAGTGATCCATCCCTAATCGATCCAGACTGTCAGCACGGACTAGACATTCACCTCTGCCTGTTATCTCTATCTGTAAGGAAGCCTGCCTCAGTCACAAGCACTGACCACAAGCCTATATAGCTGACCAGCTCCAGTCACAACCTAGCGGATAGATGTGTCACCTACGACTGACTCCCAGCCTATAGGTTCTTGTACAGGTTTCGCATCTGGGTCTGAAGTCAGCTTTAACTTTGGGCGGAAATAAACAGCGGAGGGATGTCGGCTGGCTTATGCGGCATTAATAGGTTAAATCTGGGGTGACCTTATTTTTGGTGAAGCGGCGTTATAATTGGAAGTCCGGCACACCATTGGGGATTACCATGTTTATCCTCCCATAATCCCCATAAACATTACGACACAACGAGCTACATGCTGATTAGCTTCAGGCGATCAATCAGCGAGAGATACATAGGCCCCTGCATGGCTTGCTTTCCACATGAAAGACAGGTATGTAAACGGCTAATAACATGCTGCCCAGGACATTCTGTGGCAGGCACCAGGTGAAAATGAGCAGACGACCCCTCAGCGTTGTTGAGAAGGGAGCCACATCTTACTTATGACAATACTTCTTGATAATACTGCATGTTTTCAGTAATATTTTGGATCAAGTTTGTAACTTTTAAATTAAAGTGGATTTTTATATGCGGGTCATTCAAATAAACAGTCAATTATTTCCATAACTCTTAGTTTGACAATCAAAAGTGTGAGCATTTATCGCATGCCCCAGGCCTGTGGGTATAGGACAGGAGGGCCGTTTTGCCATGCTGCATATTTGCCTATTCACACTGGGGAATGGGCAGAACCCCTCAAGCAGAACATATTCAGGGCAGGGTAGCGTTTTGAGGACTTCATGTTTGCAAATGACTTGCAGGTACACACAAAAAAACACCCTCTACCTGCTCTCGATAAAGAGACTTGTTGAAACCCAGACAAGCGCAGCGGCTCAGCGACTCTAACCAGATGCAGCATGGAGGAGACAGGTTGTGTGGAGAGATGGGAGAAGGAAGGAGGGGTGAGGGAGGGGGGCAGGCATACGCTCTCTCCTTGTCCATGCGACACCATGATAAGGAGACACTAGAGCTTGTTTACATGCGGCAATGGGAAAACAAATTGAAAATTCCTGCCGGGACGTAGATGCATATCAAAACAGGATTATTTTAGAAATAATCGCCCATGCCACAAACTGTCACCAGCTAATCTCCACTTTGTTAGAATTCAAATTACTTTCCCCCATGTTTACATTGCCATTACTGCAAGGGCAGGGACTAGGGACTCTATGGGGGACAATTTGCACAAGAGTAGTAATAAAAAAAAAAACAGATAAAATAAACTTTCCATAAATATTCCAGACCAGAGAGAATGCTTAGGAATATTGAGCAGGAGGAGTTTATTTTTTTTTAGAATAATGGAGAGGGAAAAGCCCGGCCATAAAGCAGAGTTAGCGGACAGATTTTTAAAATAGTAATGGTGTGTCAGGCAGGGGAGATGAGATAGACCAGAAAAAAGGAAGAACTAATTTAGAAGTGGTCAAAAGACTGGACTTGGTTAAGAAGAATAGAAGTGCATTAAGTTTGAACTCTGTCGGAGGCTGAGGCGTCTCTTGTCTCTGGATCGGGTTGCCAGTGTTTATCACTTCTAGCTGTGCTGGCACTGAGGGCAGACACACTATCCCTTATCCAGAGCTGTCAGTCAGCAGGCCCTAGCCGTCTCACACACACAGCCGCCGGCAGCATCAGCCTGCTTCAGCACTGGAGGGAGCCATGGAAAAGAACACACAAGGCTTATTGCCCCATATCCAGCCGATCAATGGGGCTTGTCCTTAAGTGAGAACGGAAGCACAAACCCAAGCGAAGCAGTTCTCATGTATCGGAAACCCTGCCAAACCATTACCATGTTGATTCTGTATGTGCAGGTGTACTTCTAAAACTTAGTAGAATTGTAAAGATAAGAAAAAATAAAAATAAGAAAATTAGACTCAAACTATGCATCGTTAATGTCATAAATTGTAGATGTAGATTTTGAGAAAGAAGCATATGCGAATGCGCAGACAAGAAGTCCATCCTTAAAGGTGGAGTCAGCTTTTCCAGAGAACGCTTGCTGTCAATATCACTATTTGTCAAGTTATTGAACAGCTCCTCACAATCCACTACCTGTACGCACTTGAGTGTAAACGGGCATAGCTACAGAGGGCCCCCTTATACATACCCTTTGTTTACTTAACAGTTCTGAAGTTCTTAACCTTCAGAAAACAGTACAGAGCCTAGGCTTTGTGTCAACGCCTGATTCTTTTGCAGCCCATACACACAGTACGGACTGGTAGAGGATCGTGAGGAGGAGATATTCACTGACTTTGACAAAAAGTGATTTTGAAAACAAACATTTCTCCAGGATAGATGACTCCACCTTTAAGTGGCATTGGACATACTGTCAGTCCATTACTGCGTCTCTAAAACTGTCGTCTCTCCAGTCTCTAGATTTAGTCTAGTAGCTTCCTCGCGGTCAAAGTCTGTGCTCCAGCCTATTTGTTGCTTTGCCGTGCTGTCACAGAGGTTGGCCTTATGGTTCCCAGAAGGATAGGGGATGTGTCTTGTGGTGAAAACCACACTGTGTGACAGACACAGTGGAGACATGAGGAAGGCAGTTCTCATCCATGTTCCCTGCAGCAGTGGTCACATGAAAGACTAATAACTTGTTTTCCTTTTTTGTTCTCCAAAGGCCTCAACATACTCATTGTAAACTTCACCCGCACATTCAAAAGCAAATTTGTTTTACAAATGTTGCAATCACAACGTAATTAAAAGAAAAAGAAAGAAAACAAATAAGTTTTTGAGGCCTTTACATCTCAATGGGGCCGACCAATGAGTGTTCAGTTTACAACGTGGGCCTTGTGAAGCATGCAAGTCTGAGAGGAAACACTGTGGTGGTGGTGGTGACTCCAAATCCACGGGCTCTGCTACTGTGACTTTGCTCTCATGTTCCCCAGCCCTTGCCTGAGGCGGAGAACGGCTTTGCTCACCAAGGGGAGGGGTGGGCGTGGGATATAGGAAGGGAGAGAGCAGACAGAGATAGGTTAGATTAGGTTTGACGGGGTAATGCTTTGAAAACGGGGGCCCCGTAAAATGATTTATTCTCAAACACCTCTCCATAATGGGCTGGCGCATGTTTCTATTAAGGCTGATGGAGACGGTGCTACATGCTCACTTTCTTAGACACTCAGTGGTCTGTCTGTCCCCTCTCCTTCATATCTTCAAGTCTCTTCATCTTTCCCTTTTCATATCTCAACTTCTCTCCCCGCGCGTGCACTCCCACAGAGATGTTCACCTGCAAGTTCTCACCCCCACCCACCTGCTCCTCCTCCACCTCTTTTACTTTCTTCAACATTACTCACTCATCAAAGATGTGAAACTGATATTTTGTCAGTCGGTTCAACTTTGGACGTGTAACAGCAGTACGTACACACAATGTCATAACTCAGGAGACTAAGAGATTTGCCTGGAGCTCACGTCTTCTGTCCTCAAACGCAGCGCAGTGAGAAGCTGTGTCTGACTACTGCCGTGGCTAAGCCCAAAGAGAGAGAGAGCCTGTCTGTTTAAATTTCTCCACTTGTATGTCTTCTCAACCGTCAGCTGCCAGGACCACAGCGCTCCGTGTGGGTGGGTATAGCGGTTTAGAATACGCCAGAAAATGGAGGAGGATGGAGGAAGAGAGAACTTCTCTGAAAAGGGTGAATGAAAGATGCCATCGAAACTGTGTAAGCCGTTTGTTTCATCTAAGTGGGAAGAGGACTGTGATACAATGCGTACAGACCCGTGAAACACAACACAAACAAAATAGCTTGATAGATCAGATAGACACCACTGACTTGTGGTACAGGAAACCAGGATTCCCGATCAGGGCGGAGCTAGTCCAATAAGGGTCCTATGCAAGACCCTTAATGCTAACTGCCTACCTCCATTTGTAAGGTGCTTTGGGGCCAAGAGTCTTCTAAATTACAGCTCAGTGAAACCAACATCAATTTGTCTCCTGCTATCACAACTGTGATGTTCTTCTGTTTTGAGTCTTGCTTTAGTGTGCAAGCCCCCAACATTACAAAGCCACTGTGTTACAGTATTTGCTCCTGCTCTGTTTATTTTAACTTGTTCACGCATTTTTTTTCCCACATGCTTTTGTAACCACCTCTCTCAGGCCATGAGTTGAGAGCATGACTTCCTGTGACTGGGGGCGAACCGGGCTGATAACAGAGGTTTCAGTTACGTTAAGTAGGGTCAAAGTTGATGTTAGGAACATTACAGTAGAGCAGCCAGTGTGTGAGAGTGAGAGAGAGAGAGAGAGAGAGAGAGAGAGAGAGAACTGGCACTGGTTGGACAAAACCAAACAGGAAGCAGCGTTTCACTCTGAGGCTGACAGAGATACGGGTCTATAGAGAACCTCGATGGGGTTATGGTAAGATATGGATGCCTGCCCTCTTAGCCGTGGCAGGAAGGAACAGATATAGATATCATTCTCTCCGCATTGCTGGGAAGGTGCAATTCATATCGGACAGTCACGTTACTGAGGAAAAACCAACACAACTGTAAGACAAGAAATTACACATTCAAGGGTACACTCTAGACTCACAGTGAGTGAGTAATCCCAGTACTCCTTGCAATAAAAACTGGATATAAATACACTTATGTTAAAGGTGATTACAGAATTTCTGTTTCCCTGCAACCTGTGACAGATCCGGTCCACCAGTATAGACTGCATTCAATATTGAGGATTAATGACAGACAGACAAACAGAGCAATTTCAAGTTCTTATCATTTTTTACCATTATGAGTTTTATGATTTTAGTTTTTTTTGCAGCCACTTGACCTGTCTTCATTCTATTGATAGCCCCACCACCCCCCCACACACACACTTCTATTTTTATTTACACATGCTTGTGACCCCCTAATCCTATACACATACTCTTGTAGAGGCCAATTTAACGTTCATCATGACAACTTTGGCATTGATGGTGCATTGGTGCTTAACAGCCTACAACATTTGGCCCACAAACACTCCATCCTTATTCTCAGGTATCACCATTTGGTAATTGGTCTAAGAAACAGTACCTCCAAGGCATTTCAATGTAACCGTTTTCCATTTTTAGACATGCCAAACACTATAACTATAAATACAACACCTTCCCACAACACACACAAAAGCACACAACAACATAAAGGAAGCACACCTACATAACTGGATGCATTGTGCTGTGTCTCTATAGCAGTAGGACGCCCGGGTCACTCTGTACTATTGCAATAAATCCAGTTAATTCATTGTCAAGACAGTTTGCTGAAAACCAACATTCATTATGTAAGTTCGCTCAGCGGAATATGTCAGCAGGCATTTTAGATGTTGGGAGTCTGTTAGTATTTTCGTTTGCACAGCAGCAGCAGCAGCAGCAGCAGCAGCAGCGGTGTAGCGGTAGCTGCAGTCTCGCAGTGACTTTTCAGGTGGTGAGAAATGATACGGTATCTGTGGCAACAGAAACTTCACTGCCTACCTCTCGTTACCTTTTATTGGCACCCCCCACGGATGTAGGTTTTGCGCCTGCAGGCTCTCACACAAGCACACATACATAAATACGATCCATCACTCACGCACATCTGAGGACCTTAGTGTGACCACCTTTACCACAGGTTGACTTTGGAACCCTACCAATCCACCCCTTGGCCTCAGGAGCTGTTCAAAACAGATAGAGGAGTTGTGGTTTCCTATTATGTTTGAAAAATGAGACCTGATCACAATCTGTATAAGTTCCTATGGGCAGAACAGCTTGTTAATTCAAACTCTACTTAGGAAATGTCAGGGACTCTGAAACAAGTAATGCAAGTACTATTGAGCTTTAAGATACACAGACAATTTGACGGAGGGAGAAAGGAGAATAAAGCTTGTGTCTTGGGTGGCGGTCACAACCCCCATACTGTGTGGCGCAGAGGGAGGAAGAGTGTGATGATGATGAAACAACTGATGATTCACACTTTACTGTCAGAGGTTGTAAAGGGAACACTCGCTCACACGCCTCGAAAAACAGCGTGCGATTGCACCATCGCGGCTGGCTTTGACTCATATATATCCTCCACCGTGTCACTCGGCCGCTGGCGTTTAGTCATGACAACGGCGATACACTGATGTTCTTTGGACTAACATCTAACAAAGTGTCTCTCAACACCTATTCACTCTTGGTTTCTGTTATTTCCTATCTGCATTAAGTACGTGTGATTTTGTATATATACTGTAGTGTATTTGTCAGTGGCACCAGTACCTCACAGGGTAAAGTGCATACTGCTTGTCGCAGCGGGACGGCCCGACCCTTTACTGCATGTCTCCCCATTTCCTATATGTCTCTCCATTTTCCAATCAAGCATGAAAAACAGTGTAAAAAGAAAAAAAAAACTTTAAGTGTGTGCTTGTCTCTTTGTGCACATGCCAGTGTGTGTGTGTGTGTGTGTGTGTTACACTTTCCAGTTGGAGATTGTAAAGACTCTGTTCTCAATCAGTGGGATCTCAGTAGAAACAGATGCCCATGCAAGCCAGTGTGTGTGTGTGTGTGTGTGTGTGTGTGTGTGTGTGTGTGTGTGTGTGTGTGTGTGTGTGTGTGAGTGAGCCGACCTATCCAACAGGGAACCTGAGATCGTAACACATCCACTAACAGTGGACTCCAAAACTAACAGGGGACATTTTTCAAGTCCCCTCTTGGACATGCTTTAAATCATCTTAAAAACATGTATAATACCTTCTGGTAAATTTTCATAACTTTTGCCAACAGTGGACTTGGAAGTGTGTGAGTGTTAATTTCATATCTGGGACAGCCTCTGCCTGCCCTGGCCTGGCCCATTCACACACGTCGTTTAAACACTCCTCTATTGTCTGAATGGTCTCAGCCCCAGGGAGTCTTTCAGGCTGTGAAGAGCTGTTGACAGGCTTACTGAAGACACCAGTCTCTTGAAAATAGATTTGTATTTTGTTTTTGAAACTAAATATATATGTTGAGTTGAAGTGTTAATAAAAGTTTTAAAAAGGACGAAAGATAGATATAAACAAACATGGGAAAAAAGATCAGCAGTGAGATCCTTTATTTTCTTGCCAATGTGATTCTCTGTCTACTCTCCACTGTCAGACTACTCATGTGTGGCAGATTAAAAGAGAAAGGTATGTTCTTTGTATTTGAATTCATTGCAAAAAAAAAATTGATCATCAGACTATTATTTATTATCAGAACATTTTATAGGTCAAGACCTTTATAATAGTCCAGTCCCTCAAAATTCCCTTTACTACTAATCTTTATAAGAAGAGGTTTTCAATCAATTTGACAGTGTTCTTGTGTCTTCAATCTACATTTATTTTGTTTATTTCACAATCACAGAGAAAGGTCCACACTTCCACTGTATCTAATGACTGGAGTCCACTCTTGGTCGGGATGGTGCGACTTTCACACTCCATCGTGGATAAATTTAAAAGGAATAAACCAAACTGGATTATTTCTTTATTTTCAAAATTCCCTTTATTAATCTTTATAAGAAGAGGTTTTCAATCAATTTGACAGTGTACTTGTGTCTTCAATCTATATTTATTTTGTTTATTTCACAATCACATAGAAAGGTCCACACTTCCACTGTATCTAATGACTGGAGTCCACTCTTGGTTGGGATCGTGCGACTTTCACACTCCATCATGGATGCATTTAAAAGGAATAAGCCAAACTGGATCATTCTCAAGGGGAAAATAATAATATCAATGTGGTCTAAAATGTCTTATGGGTGTCATACTAATTGACCCTACCTGCAGTACTACATTCTCCAAATGTAACGGAGAGTTAAGGAGATTGTCTCTGGACCATCTCAGACCTGGCTGAACAGCTACCCAAAGCCTGCAGTACGTGAAGACAGTTCAGCTGCCAATTTGGTTCTCTGTCTACTCTCTCCTGTCAGACTATGTGTGACAAGTTAAAAGAGAAAGATACGTTATTTGTATTTTAATTAATTGCAAAAACAGATTGATCATCAGACTATAATTTTACAATCAGAACATTTTAGAGGCCTAGACCTTTAGAGTAATTCAGTCCCTCAAGATTCACTTTAATAATCTTTATAAGAAGAGGTTTTCAATCAATTTGACAGTGTTCTTGTGTCTTCAATCTATATTTATTTTGTTTATTTCACAATCACAGAGAAAGGTCCACACTTCCACTGTATCTAATGACTGAAGTCCACTGTTGGTTGGGATGGTGCGACTTTCACACTCCATCGTGGATGAATTTAAGAGGAATAAACCAAACTGGATTATTTATTTTTTTTAAGATATTTTTTTGGCATTGTTATGCTTTACTGATAGTGTAGAGACATAGTTGAAATGGGGCAGAGATGCTAGGGCGTATTCACACCTGCCGTGTTAGTACACCTGAACAAACTCAGTGTGCATCTCTCAGGCTGCTGCAGTTTGTTTGTGGTGTGAATTTGGCCGGACCCGAGTTGGGTCCGGCCAAATTCACCAGAATGCACAAAATGGTATGTTTGAAGCACATTTTTTTATGGGGGACTACCCCCAGACCCCCACTTATGTTGAAGTGAAACCGAAGCCCTTGTGCTTGCCACCCAAAAATTATCACTGGCCCCATCCTGGCCACCCCAATGAAAATGTCCTTGCTCTGCCACTGGACCCGACCCTAATGCAGGAAGCACTGTGCATTTTCCTTCTTTTCTTTTTTAATAAATCGCCATCAGCTTAACATCACGGGAAAGTGTTGTTGTTGCCATCATTAAGAAAATTAGTTTTGGTTTGACCGGGAGCCCTGAGCCAATAGGCTTCAGGCCTATTACATTTGATAGTGAGGATGAGTAAAAACGCTGTGTTCAATGATCAGATGAAAGAGAGGGGAGTGTCTAAACGGAGTGTTTTGCTTCTGAAGGTAACAGGTTCGACCGATAATGGGCCAACTGTCCCTTGTCGGTTTGGCGCGACACACATCCGACAGTGTGTCAGCCCCAGCCTATTCTTCTCGTGAGCTGTGCGTCTAGCAGCAAAAATACAGTGAAAATAATGTTTCACATTGTAGGCTACAAGCCACAAAACGTGACATTGACATACATATTTAGACAATATAAAACAACAAAAATGTGATGTTTTTCTTTTTAATGTATAGGTCTAGATGTATTTATTTATTATTTTGAACCCTATATAATCAGGCAGTAGTTTTACTCTCTCTCTCGCTATCTCTCTCTCTCTCTCTCTCTCTCTCTCTCTCTCTCAAAAATTTAAATGACTCACAGTTTATAGCCTAAAGATGTAAATGACACACAGTTTTTGTTGATGGCACCAAATCACTAAACAGATCGCAGTATGGAATATTTCCATGATTGTTTACAGTTTGGCAGTTCACTGTGTGCTTCCTGCGGCCTATTGCACAAAACCAAGATAAGATTTACCAAGGATATTTCTGTTATCCTGGCTTGCTTAAGCCATGATTCAGTTGCACAAAAGTTTATCTTATTCAGTTGCATCCTTGGTTCAGTCAGCTGTCACTCTGAATTCATGCTGTTTCAACAGTTATTCTATGATCATGTACCACATCAAGGACTACAATTTCATTCAGTTAAATATTCCTGCTTGTATTATCTTTATTTAACCTGAACCATTTCTAATTAAATTAAATACATTATATTTTTATGGTGGAGAAGAGACGAACCAATGGAATATGCTGCCCCCACGATTCACTGTCAGCCCTTCCCTGAAGTATTTACATTCACTATTCCGCAAAAACTCTTTCAAACATCACAACATTTCCATCAAACTGGTGCTTAGAACTGGTGCTTAGAACCTGTACTTTTCCAGCTGAAGGCCTATTTGTTTATTTCCAACAGTCCAATCATGTTGCATTTCAGTAGGCTACATTTGTATTATGTAGCCATCTCTAAATGACTGATCTGTAAGCATTGGCACTAAAAGATTTACCGAAAAACAAAATTGTTTTGTGCAGATCACTTTGAGATCCCTACATTACAGCGCATTGTATTTGATTTGCGTCGAGATACTGGATTTTTTTAATCCATGTTTGTTCCATCCAAATTAAAACAAAAGAAATGCCTCACATTTTTTACTTTGTGTCATGAATCTAGAATATATGAAAGTTTAACTTTTTCAGTGGACTTTTATTGCTTAAAAGAGCTTTCAAGGAAGAGTTGCATATTTTAAATTTTTTCAAGTTTACTACCTTGTTAAGATCCTTTTTTGAGTATATTGTATTAAAGGATTTGATTTCCAACAAAAGTTAAATGTTGATTGTACTCAACCTATTTTAAATGTAATTTGTATCAAAGTATCTTCTCCAATACAGCAGAAGGAGAATGACCCATGTCACAGTCACTCTGAATTCAACATAACATCTTGGCTATTGAAGTTAACTGTTGTTGTTGAAGGCCTAACGACCGTCGTCAGACACAGGTACCCATCCCCCATACTGCATACGATCAGAGAGTGACACAGGCTGCCACAGATAGAAACAGCACTCGCCTGCTCTGAGTCACTGAGGCACAATCCCTAAAGCCTCAAGCCCCAAATGTTAAAATGGCACTTTTTTCTTTACCTTTGCAATGCAATTTCTATTACATTTAAAGGGGCTTGTTTGACATGGAATACAAGTGTTAACTTTACCAAAGCAATAGTAAGGAAATAAGATAAAAAGCCTAAATGAATTCTAGTTAACAAATGAATAAATAAAAGTACTTACCAGAGAATATATTAAAAAATATGCACAAACGTTATAGTTGGCTTGTGACTTTATTTTTTACATTAACTGTAGGCTATTCTTCCCTACCGAAGCTCTTAGAGATTGACTGCCTGATGTGAACTTGTTGCAGGCTCTTGCCTTAGTGAGTGGAGGGCAGGTAAATATCAAGAAATACATTTATTTATTTTCAAAACTGCATCACAAAGCAAAAGTCTGACACGTCTCATATCTCAAGACAACCTGTCACAAGTCTCTTATATTTTACTCTCAGACTAGAAGTTTTTACAGAGACAGGAGATCTCATATTTGCAAGACCACATCTTGATTCCTTTTAAGATCATGATAATTTCACATACTGCAAACAGGATCTTTATTAAAGGGACACCTTTTAAAATCATACTGTAGAGTAGGGCTGGGCAATCATTTGATTACAATTATTAATTGCGATAAAACTTGCGTTGATTATGACGATAAGCTTTTGACATAAATGCTTGATATGAAAAACAAAACAAGTCCTGATATGGATTTACCAAACAGCCAAAGCAGAAATAAACTCAACAGCCAGTCAGATTGCACTTTTTGCTGTTCCTGTCTAAGTACACGCCCATTTCCTGGTGTGACGTGCATGTTTGAGCTTCCAGCGGCAAGGAAAGAGGAGAGCCATGTGTAGTCACCTCGGCAAGAGTGAAGAGAGTCTAGCGAGAAATTTCTAGTAAAACCAGTAATTTGTATTTTACATCTTTAAGTTTAGAAGTCAAAGCTTTTTTTGTAATCAACATTATGTTCTATAGGTTACAAGGCAAGCTATATATTATATTGTTAGGTGAAGTTAAAACATGTTTGTGAAGTTCAATGCTTATAATAAAATGTTATTCAATTCTATCATCACATATCAAAACAATATTATTTTGAGGAACCTGGAACCAACTAGAATATGTTTGTAAACCAAACTGTGGGCCCTGCTGCTGTAAACAACAGTGAAACAGTAACTTTTCAGGAAGCTTTCTAACTTCAAACAGTGTTCCAGGGATCACATTTTCCTGTGAGGAAAGTTTGTTTATTCAGTTAGGAGAATATACCTTAGAAAATGTTCACTTCTCTGACACACACATGTATACACTGCAGCTTATTTCTGACCACAGACAGAATTTAAAGATCTATTCCCATTTTTGTGAGACTTTTTTAGAAGAGCCTTTCACTGTTGTTTATTTTTTTCTAATTTAAGGAAAAACATATCGTCCTTAAGCCTGATAGAAGTAAATGGGGGTTAAGGAGATTTTCACATAAGTAAACTATGACGTCTTGCCAGAAGGGAAGTGAAGGCTAGTATTTCTGATTGCAACTAGTAAATGTGGAGTTGTTGCCCGCCAAAATCATAAAAAGGCAGTCCAGAATTTATGTAGTCTGAGACAATAAAAAAACGTATGACTAAATGTACATGAGGAGGCGTGGCATCTGTCACACTAGTCCACAACATTTGGATAGATTTTAGATTTGCTGAAATGGACTCTATGTAACACTTTAACTATATAAGCTGCAGCCTGGCACAAGGAGAAGATGAGCGCATACTATGTACCACCTTATTCCATCATTGATCTGTCAAATTTACCCCAGGCTCACGCTACCAAGCATTTTTAGTTTTGACAGCCAAATTGTTTTCCAGAGCCATGAGTTTGTCATAAATCTTAGAAATGAGCAATTTCTGGTGAGGTTTATAGGTGTTGCTGTAAAAAAGGTGTGAAGTGTCTACTTTGAATAGAGACAATGCAGGCCGGGGGTTGGGTAGAGGGGCAGTCAGCAAGAGCATGGTTTGGCAGGTATGCATGTTGAGGACAAGGGTGACCTTTAACATCAATGGAAAGTTAGTCTGTATAAGTAATATGTCTTTATTAAATGAATGATCCCAATAAAACAAATCCAGAACAATATTAATCACAGACTCAAAAGATGGAACATCAGCAAACTATTTTTTTTTTTTAGATTTTATACAGTTTGAACAACAAAAATCTTACTATTTCCTTTGAGGAGAGTGAAATTATTTCACATGAAATTGTTTATTTTATAACATGTTAGTTTTTTAGGTAGACAAAAATAAATTAAATCAGAAGTTTGCCTCAATAATTCAAACATTTTATTATATTTTATTTCATATTTTATTGATATGTAACATTTTCAAATGTAGTATTTATCTTTGTAAACATACTATAATTGTAATACAAAAACAATTCCTGCAATTTTGCATTTACTGTAAGAGTGCAACTCTCACTGATGGAGTGAATAGCTTCTTATTTCCTAAACAACCACGTCAGAAGACATATGCTGTGGTTTGGGAAAAGATGTAACTCTGTTTCAGAGGAGTAAAATTATGACTAAATTTACATGAGGAGGCGTGGCATCCGTCACACTAGTCCACACCATTTGGATACATTTCAGACTTGCTGAAATGGACTCTATGTAACACTTTAACACTGTATAAGATGCAGCCTGACACAAGGAGAAGATGAGCTTATACTATGTACCACCTTATTGATCTGTCAAATTTACCACAGGCTCACGCTCCCAAGCATTTTTAGTTTCGACAGCCAAATTGTTTTCCAGAGCCATGAGTTTGTCATACATCTTAGAAATTAGCAATTTCTGATGTGGTTTAAAGGTCAGAAGGTCTTCCCATGGTTGGTTTATAGAGAGAGAAGGATAACACGAAAAAAGAGAAGAGGCACAATGTCTAATTTGAATGTACATAAATACATGGGATGTAGGTAAATTAAAACCTTTTGGGAAGTCTGAAAAAGTAGCAAAGTGCCCATCCTTATGAAGGTCTGAATACCTAAATGCCCTTATTTTGCCATAACATGTAGGATATATTCCCAACAGATGGGGGGAATAGATGATTGTTCACTATGGGCATCAGAGTGGATGCAGAGGAAAACATAAAATGGCGCCTAAACTGGAACCAAATCTTCAGAGTGGATAGCACAATAGGATTCCTTGTGAAACTAGAAGGGTTAATGGGCTTCAAAGTGAATTTGAAAGGTAAATTCCATATTTGTACATGTTTCTCTTGTAAGGATCCATCAATTGATTATGTTGGTAAATAAATGATTTCCTACATGGCTGGATATTTTTAGGGAGCTACTCTAGGCTTAAAATAAAGTTACTAAAGGAACAAGATATCCAACTAAGTTTAGCTTAAAAATGTTGGTGCATACAACTGTTACCATACCTCTTTTAATAAATCCACTATATTTATGTTTGCAAAGAGATGTATGCAGCCTCTGGGAGAGACACAGCATCACAGTCTTATAACATAAGTCCAACTCACTGTCAAGAGTTGCTGTAGAAAATGTGTGAAGTGCCTACTTTGAATAGAGACAATGCAGGCCAGGGGTGGGGGTTGAAGGGCTGCCAGCAAGGGCATGGTTTGGCAGGTATGTATGTGGGGGACAAGAGAGTGACCTTTCACATCAATGGAAAGTTAGTCTGTATAAGTAATATGTCTTTATTAAATGAATGATCCCAATAAAAGAAATCCAGAAAAATATTAATCAAAGACTCAAAAGATGGAACATTATTTAAATAATTATTTAACTGGAGGAAACATTAAGTTTCAGTGAACTCTGGGAACCTATGTACACTGTCTGCACAATTATTAGGCAAGTTGTATTTTTGAGGATGTATTTATTATTGAACAACTACAGTGTTCTCGGTCAATCCAAAATGTAAATTAACCTAAACCTGAATGTTTAAGAAATTAAAAGTGAGGTTTTGTCTTTTTTAAGTGAATACATATATTTGCAGAATTATTAGGCAACTATTAGTGTGCAGAATTATTATGCAACTAAATGAAAAAATAAACATTTTCCCATTTCACTTATTTATTTGCATCTGTTAAAGTGAGAATGATAAAACCACTCAACATTTACAAATTAACATTTCTGACATGTAAAAAAAAATCAGTGACCAATATAGCCACCCTTCTTTTCGATAACTGTCAAACTGTCATTCATGGAGTTTGTCAGTTTCTTGATCTGTTGACGATCAACTTTTTGTGCAGCAGCCACCACAGCCTCCCAGACACTGTTCCGAGAGGTGTACTGATTTCCTTCACTGTAAATCTCTTGTTTAAGCAGGGCCCACAGGTTCTCAATAGGGTTTAGGTCAGGTGAGGAAGGGGGCCATGTCATAATTTTTCATCCTTAAGGCCTTTACGGGCTAGCCATGCAGTTGAGTACTTCGATGTATGCGATGGAGCATTGTCCTGCATACAAATCATGGTCTTCTTGAAATATGCAGACTTTTTCCTGTACCACTGCTTGAAGAAAGTGTCTTCTAAAAACTGTCTGTAGGTTTGGTAGGTGATTTTAATGCCATTTTCAACCCAAAAAGGTCCAACTAGCTCATCTTTAATAATACCAGCCCATACCAGTACCCCACCTCAACCTTGCTGCCGTCTGAGTCGAAGTGGAGCTCTGTGTACGTTACTGATCCAGCCACGGGCCTCCAAATCTTTGGCAGTTAATTTGCGTATTTTTTTCTCAATATGTTTCTTGCGACCCTGTTGGCTATTTGCAACAAAATGTTTCATGGTTCTGTGGTCACGCCCCAATATCTTAGCAATTTCAATAGTGTTCCATCCCTCTACAAGACTTTATGCAATTTTTGATTTTTCAGAGTCCGTTAAATCTCTTTTTTGTCCCATTTTGCCTGAGAAAGAGAAACTGCCTAATAACTATGCACACCTTGATATAGAGTGTTGAACTCCTTAGGCCACACCTTAACTCATTACGCAAATACACATCACCTGGTATGCTTAAATTGAATAAGCACTCAATTGTATACAGCTTAAAGTTGGAAAATATGCATACAAATTATGATATGGCCAAAATACTCACTTGCCTAATAATTGTGCACACAGTGTAGTATAAATATGCAAAGATTTTAGAAATCTGTTCACCCTAGCCTGAGAAAAGGGAAACAAATATTTTTTTATTGTCTCTCAGGCTCTGTGGCTCAAAAGGAAGAAATCCTCCTACTACCAAAATGAAACAAAACACCAGCACATTTTTTTAGGGGGAACTTCAATTCTTTCACATGAAATTATTTTATAACATACCAGTTTTATTAGGTAAACAAAAGTAAATTAAATCAGAAGTTTGCCTTAATAGATAATATTTTTATTTATTAATTATCATATTTTTCTATTTTCTATTTTATTGACACGTAACATTTTGATTTTTTTGTAGTATTTATTTGTGTAAATATTCTATAATTATAATACAGAAATCAATTCCTGTAATTTTGTCATCTGCTATAAGGATGACATATGCTGTGGTTTGGGAAAAGATGTAACTTTGTTTCAGTGGAGTGAAATTATTGGCCTGCATTAAACAAAGACAACTACTCAGGAAAAGATGAAACTACTAAAATCTTGTTAAGAACTGTCCAACGCATTATGAAAAGCCTGGAGAGATAGTAGTGAACTTTCATCTTTGAAGAAATGTGGTCGGGAAAAAAAAAATAATGTTCATGATGGGAGATCACTTAAAATAAATACAATTATTTGGTTGTATCAACATTTTAAATATCAACAATAGAACTCTTGGCTATGTTCAATATTGAACTTGAGAGCCTATCATCAGAGGGGTGTTTCAGGTGGCTGGTTTTGAGGCAACGCAGAGTTTGTTCGCTCTGAGTTAGTGGAAACTCTGGGTCAGTTTCAGCGCAACCGAGGGTCAGTTACTGCTGCAACATACGCCGTGGGTCTAACCTGCTGGATAGGTGGATAGACCTACCCTGAGTTTGTTTTCACTTTACGCTGCAGCTCCGACTGAAGAAAGAGTGTCACTGTCACACGCGTGACTGTAGAGTTTGAAGCAAAATCACTCCATAGAAATCTCCATCGGGATGTTTTGATAATTTCCTGATGATTTTACGTTTGACCGATCATTTATCTGATCAGTAGCCTTGTTCTCAGCCCTTGGTCCGTTCATATAGGCGGCCCCCTTACAAATCGTGACATGGTCTACATTCAGATTAATAAACCTATTAGTATTGTATGCTTTTTAACGTCTGTGCCACTGAACAGATTTATGTCAGGTGGATTCATGTAACGCTGCGGCTGCACGCGATCGTTACTGTTCACTTGTGCGATCCTAAAGTCGCAGACGAGCCTCGTTAAATAGCCTAATATGAATATAAAAATTATACAATCATTTAAACTGTGATCACTTGAGGAAAATGGATCTGGTAATAAATCAATCAGGCTCTTCAATGGAAACTGTCACCTAATGTGTCTGACGCAATGTATTTCACTCCCCATTTAAAAGAAGCGACAGTCTGTTACTGCACAGTATTAGGCTATAGCTTGCCAACATATTATACAGCGAATATAAAACACTGTCAGCAATGCTGTGCCGCGCCAGCTTAATACTTTACTGCTGATATGCGTAACTTTTTAAAATAGACTATGGCTTATCAAACGGAAGCGAAATTATTCTCTTGACAAAAAATGTTTTCTCTGTTTTTTTCTGAATTGCCGAGGAGATTAGATCAGAGTTATTAGACAATATCCCCGTTAATTCTTCTCCATACCATAAACTCATTCGTTAATATTTCTAACTCTAGTGGGAGGAGCGGAGATTTTTTTTTCTTTTCTTTTTTGAGAAGTGGAGAAGTGGGAGGATCAATCATTTGTTTCTTCTGTTTCCATGGTGAATCATGTTATCAGCGATCCATTGACGATGGCTTTTACGCACACGCTCCACCCAGAGTGAACACGCTCAGAGTTGATTAATCCAACGCTGATCCACTGTTCTGAAACCGAAAACCCAGGGTTGATAAGCAACTCTGGGTTTTCGATTAAACTCAAAGTATGTAAAACCAGCTACCTGAAACACCCTTCTGGGGTTGTTTCAGTTGGTCAGGCCTAGGTTCTAAGCAACTTTATGTGCCAAATAAAGCGTATCAAAATGTGTTACAGCGAATATGTGCTGTAATCAAAGCTAAAGATGGTCCAACAAGATATTTGAGTGTGTGACTTTTATTAGGCCGGGCAGTGATCCTATTGAAGCAAACTGTTGGTTTTCATTCAAGTCACTCACATTATTCAAACTGTAATGAGTAAAAGTTTGTAATGTGTTTATTGGTGTTTGATGCTGGTGTTTTTACTCTGTTTGCTCTGATAGACAGTGTAAGTTTGTGTTTTGAGATGTGTGTGACATTGTGTTGCTTGGAATGAGTTTTGCAGGTGTTGTGAACTGTTCAGCTCAGGTGACTATTGGTAAAGCAGACAGTGTTGCACATGTCGCTTCGCTTGTGCCCACTGTCGTTCAGCTATCGTAAAAAAATCTTTAAAAAAATATATGTATTAAAACATTTTTAAACTCTACAAATCATTTACAAATTATATGTTGTGTTATAACTATTCTCAAATGCAGTTAATATTATTTTCATTGGCATTATTGATCTAGCTAGGTATTTATCATCCATGATGGAGTGTGAATATCATTCCATCCTAACCAACAGGGAACTTCTGTCAATTAGTGCCAACTAAACGGGGACTCCTGTCATTCCATACAATTTAGGACTGCAGGTAGGGTAAATATGTATAACATAGCACCATGCTGCTACAATCACAGACTGGTTTTCTGCCCTAAACTAGCTCCATACAGTTAACTTAAAGTACATGTTGGGAGGGAATTTTCAGTCTTTAGTATGGTTAATATTTATGGTAGAGATGTATAGTTAATTTATGCCTGTCTTGTGTGTTTGTCTATATCTCAGACACTAGGTCAGCCTGGTAGTCTGTTAGGAGACACTTAAGTCAGTTGTATAGATAAAGTCTCATCTCTTTAGACTCCAGAATGTTATGGTTCACCGTGTTCAGCTCTGAACCAAAACATTGGTACGCTTGGTGCCCGAGCCGGGGAGGTGTTAGAGATAGCACAAGGTTAATACACAGCTCTCAGGAAGTGTCTGTCAGAATTGAAGTGCAAGTCACGAGAGTTGCAGTCCGGTTCTCCTTGGCCAAGCCTGTAATAAATATTGCTTCATAATTCATCCAAGTCTCCTGAAATATTCTTCCACCTGAGTTGACCTCCAACCTTGAAAGAACTTCCATCACAAATAATTTGTGATGGAAGTTCTTCCTAATTTTGATGTTTCTAAACCCATGTTAGTAGGGTGTAAAATGTTTTACCTTTGCTGCGCCAACTGCAATAACAACAGCATTGTAAACCCACCACAGTGTAAGCCATATGTTTAGAAATGTATACAAAATGCTATGTTGCATATTCAGGAAGAGGCGAGGTGGGAATCATCACAGTATACCCACTACACAAAACTAGACTACACCTCTAATGTATTCCATAGTGTGTATTACATATTGTTAAAAATCACAGCAACCAGCAACAGATACTTGCTGTCAGCAGACTAAATATAACATGTTAATCTCTACGAATCATGTTCAAATTATATGTTGTGTTATAACTATTCTCAAATTCAGTTGAGATTATTTTCATAGGTATTAATGATCTGCCAACATTTTTTACATCCATGATGGAGTGTGAATATCATTCCATCCTAACCAACAGGGAACTTGTGTCAATTAGTGCCAACTAAACGGGGACTCCTGTCATTCCATACAATTTAGGACTGCAGGTATAGTCAATATGTATAATATACAGACATTTAAGACTACATTTATATTTTTTTATTTCTCTTAAGAATGATTCAGTTTGCCTAATTAAAATGCATATTTTTACCATTTTAAAAGTAATAGCAGTGTTTGATTTATTCCATAATGTGCATTACATATTGTTAAAAATCACAGCAAACAGCAACAGATACTTGCTCTCAGCAGACCAGTCATCCATGTGTCAGCCCTCTGTTCATCTAGTCAGCACCGCTAAATACTTTTTATAATAGACAATTAAGATTTCACTAGAAAGTCCCCTCTCGTACTGTTAAAACTGAAAGAAGAAAATTATAACAGCAAATTAAACTGTTGCGGTTTAATACATCTTTAAAATGTAACATTGAGAACACATTTGCTTGGATAAGGAAAATGGTGTTGCTAAGTCACTGATATTAGTGCATCCAATAAGTTACTTCTTATTTGATATTTATTTGCAACTAGTGGCCATGACTTTCTTTGGACGGGCAGTGTATCTACTGAAGCAAACTGTTGGTTTTCATTCAAGTCACTCACATTATTCAAACTGTAATGAGTAAATGTTTGTAATTTGTTTATTGGTGTTTGATGCTGGTGTTTTTACTCTGTGTGTTCTGATTGACAGTGTGTGTTTGTGTTTTGAGATGTGTGTGACAGTGTGTTGCTTGGAATGGGTTTTGCAGGTGTTGTGAACTGTTCAGCTCAGGTGACTATTGGTAAAGCAGACTGTAGTTAGAGTGTTGCACATGTCGCTCCGCTTGTGCCCACTGTCGTTCAGCTATCGTAAAAAAAATCTTTAAAAAAATATATGTATTAAAACATTGTTAAACTCTACAATCATTTTCAAATATTATGTTATGTTATAACTATTCTCAAATGCAGTTCAGATTATTTTCATAGGCATTATTGATCTGGCTAGGTCTTTTTCATACATGATGGAGTGTGAATATCATTCCATCCTAACCAACAGGGAACTTGTGTCAATTAGTACCAGCTAAAAGAGGACTCATGTCATTTGAAACAGTAGAAGAGAGGACCTTTTTCTAATTAGAACCGCAAAATAAACTGTAGTGGTTTAATACATCTTTAGAATGTAACATTGTGAACACATTCCTTTAAATAAAGATAAGGCTTGGATAAGGAAAATGTTGTTGCTATGTCCCTGATATTAGTGCATCCAACAAGTTACTTCTTATTTGATATTTATTTGCAACATGTGGCCATGATTATATTCATAGTATTTGTATCATATGTTTAGTTAGTGTTAAAGTTAAAGGTATATAATCTATCTTAAAAAGAAACAAAGGGAGGTAACTGCAGCAAGCAAACACTCATTGAGTGAAACAATAGGCACAGACAGCTCCATTGATGCAGTGAATGGAGTCCACTCTTAGATGTCACCCAATGATTCAAGTCCACTGTTAGCAAATTCTTCAAAAAAAATAAAAAAACACATTTAAAGTAATATTATGACAGAAGACATTAAAACTAAATATTCTGTTGTGTTTTTTTATTTTTTAAATGACCAGAAATAGGTTGCCACACTTGGCTGGTACCTGCGATAGTCCCCTGTTAGTAATGTCGGTGTGGCTGCGTGTGTGTGTGTGTGTGTGTGTGTGTGTGTGTGTGTGTGTGTGTGTGTGTGTGTGTGTGTGTGTGTATGTGTGTTCCCATTGTGTCTAAACCTGTCTGTGATCCTGGCTTTGTCTCTGTCTTCTCCTCAGCCTGGTCCCATTTACTCCTCACTATGAGGAGGTTGGGACAACAAGGCACACTCTATAAAACACTATTTAAACGTCCTGCCAAGTGGGCCACCTCTAGTCACAATGAAAGCTTGCAAAGCAAGGGCACAGACACACACCGTAAAAAAACAATTGGCCATGTTAAAACACTCCTCTTCCCTAATGGTATTTGTTAGAGGTGTAATGGGTAGGGTTTACCACATGGTCCCATGGAATAAGTGTTAAGGCGAGACACTGCAGGTGAATAGGGTAAACATGGTAACTTATAGATATCATCATGGAATTCTGCCAGTTGATTACTTACATTAGAATAATACTTATTTTGAAGTACCTTTTTTATGTTTGAATAAATATGCAAATGTGTCAATATCTAATAAATGATATGCCCATTTCAATCTCTTTAAAAACCATGTGGATGTTGGATAAACCATAGTTTAAAATTGTTCCAAACGAGCCAAAAGGAAAAAAGGTGTTTTTAAAATGTACAATTGTTTGAAAAAACTACATTTTAGCCAGCAGTTCCTTGCCTTTATAAGCTATGGAAGTGTATCATTTGATACTTGCAGGAACTATCTAACTTACTTACTAGCCAATAGGTAGGGAAATTTCCCCAAATGATCAAGTATTGCTAATTGCCATCACTATGGTAGGTTTAAACACAACATTGGATCTTCTGAAAATGATTTGTATTTTTGTGTGTGGCCTTTGCCTGGCTCTATGAGCAGTATCCTGGAGGCCTGATGATAGCCTGTGTCTTTGGGGCCACACACTATCTGTCCAAACACTGATACAGCTCTCCCAGAGCTTCCTCCTGTCATCCAAAGACCTGGCTGCTAAAACAAAACGCTGACCCATCCATCTGTCAGTGACATGCCACAGGTATGTGAAAAGCAGGAAATGATCTTCTCCAGTGTATTCATGCATGTGCCCATGCCCGCATACTACCACTTGTTTGCGTTACATAGGAGTTGCCTATATACTGTATGTGACTTTGTGCAGGTACAGTTTAAATGTTGTATAAGAGAGAGGTTGGTGTTATGTATGCGTGACTTTCACTATCACTGCTGTAACCCCACTTTCACTCGTGCTACTGTGAATGGGATGACACCGCCTCAGATAAGAATGAACTCTGACCAAACAGGCATCCTGTCCCCCAGTTCCCAATGCTTTTCTAACCCTAACCCCTGGAGCAGCTGAGGGCCCTGAAGTCCTGTGTCTTCATATACTCCCCCCATGGACTCATAAAGCTTCCAGGGCCAGGATGCAGCTCACTGTCACTGGCAGCTCCCCTCTACTCCAGTAGAGTTTGTGGATGTTTGATGGTTGTCTCTCGAATGCCGCTGGGTGTTAAGATAACAAAAGCAGGTAGTTTCTCACCCCCCCCCCCCTCACTCGGCAGCACCCCATCCAGAAAGCCATTAGCTATCAGTCATTTCATGTGACAGAGAGGGAAGGAGGAGTGTGAAAGGAAGAGGAGGCAGAGTAAACACGATCGTAAAAAAAGTTTTTAGGCAGTAGGCAGACGACGGAAAGGGTAATGGCCTTCCTAAGTGTCTTTTAGATGTTTATTCGCGAGTGCACACCTTCTATGTGCAATGATTCCCTTTTTTTAAAAGCCAGACATGGCGACGTGATGTTTGATCACCGCAGACTCAAATACCATCATAAAGTTTGCTGACGACACCGTAGTGGTTGGCCTAATCCAAAACAACGACGAGACGGCCTACCTGGAGGAGGTGAGGTGCCTGGCACAATGGTGTCTGAAAAACAATCTGCACCTCAACGCCAGCAAGACTAAGGAGATGCTGGTGGACTTCGGGAGGACACGGGTGCGGGACTACACGCCTGTATCGATCAATGGGACCCCTGTGGAGAGGGTGGATACATTTAAGTACCTCGGTGTCCAGATCACCGATGATCTGATGTGGTCTACCCACCTGGACACCTTGGGAAAGAAAGCGAGACAGAGACTGTTCCATCTCAGGAGGCTGAAGAAATTCAGAGCCTCCAAACCAGTCCTGCAGAGCTTCTACACATGCACCATTGAGAGCATGCTGACTGGGAACATCACCGCTTGGTATGGGAACACCACCATTCAGGACCGTAAGGCTCTGCAGAAAGTGGTGCGCTCAGCTGAGCGTACCATAGGGGGGAAACTCCCTAGTCTAGCAGACATTTACACCAAGTGGTGCAAGGGCAAGACCAGCAACATCCTGAAAGACCCCAGCCATCCAGGCTACGGACTTTTCTCTCTGCTCCGCTCTGGAAAAAGATATCACTCACTGGCGGCAAGGACTGAGAGACTCAAGAAGAGTTTCTACCCCCAAGCTGTCAGGTATCTAAATGGCACTGATTAAAGCACTTTGAGCAACTGCACTTTTATATATTTATATATATTTATTTAAGTAACCCCTCCCCCCTCCCCCCCCGCTCTTTAGACTATGTGCAATAACCCTCTGACATATTGAATGTATTTACTGTTTTGTTATGTTTGTTGTGCGTATATTTAGCATGGAGCCGACTGTGAACATTTCACTGCAATGTATTGTGTATGTGACAAATACAATCTGAATCTGAATCTGATCATTTGTGTTTTTAACTTTCTCAAAAGGAATAAAACTGGATAACCTAACTTAAGAGGTAGCTGAGTTAGAAGCAGCGTCTTGGCCAATATGGATAACTCAAATAACCCTCACTATCTCTTACTCAGATGAAATGCTGAATGCTTGAAGGCCACACGAATATAGAGCCAAGAGCCCAGAACAGACCCCCATGTACCAGGTACATTACAGCACAACTGACAACAAGCCTATATACTTTCATCACATGCACACACACACGGTGATGAATCGCATGCAAGCCTTGCGACCGCAAACCAAATACTTGGGTTTGGTTTTAATGAGTGTACTGGCTCAAGCTTAAGCTGGAATGCTGTTGACTGACCAACTGTGTGGGGGATCATATTGATAGAGACCTGGGTTAGGTTGCTCTGTAATTAGCAAGCCGGCAGACATGATCTTACACAGGTACTGCGTGTGTCCTGTCACTTGCCAGGTTATCAAGTATACAACGCACATTAAACCTCTTGAGTCGGACGCGCTTGTAGGAAAAAGAGTTAACTTATTCATTCAAGTACATTAAATAAAAAGAAAGACGGTACTGCAAACATTTCAAAAATAGAACTGACTTTATTTATTGCGCATACACTGTTTAGATCCAATGGATCTTCCTCAGATGGTCAGGTATTCATTCAAGTAGATTGAAATGAAGCAACCACATATTTCTGTGTGACTCACTTAAAGTCCTGCACACACTTACGTATGCAATAATGCATGCACACACACACACACACACACACTTCCCAGGATCATGTGAGGGTCAAGCATTGTATTAGGTAGTAGTATTTATTCTGAGTGTAATTACAGTATACAGGGTATATTCTACAGCAGTGCTTCTCAAATGGTGGGGCGTGCCCCCCTGGGGGGACTCCGTGAGTTGTCAGGGGGGCGCGGGCTGCCTTGATTTCCAACTGACCAAAACATTTTTTTTTTATTTTTTTAAGTGTTAGCAAGCGCGATGTGTGCTAGTGTATGGTCATATCCGCGCGAAAGGCCGCGATTTGCAGTAAATAAATGTCCACGTGTCTCCAAGTGTCTCTGTAGGCTATTTAAAAAGAAATCAAGCAAGTAGACTAATGATAACATTAATGAATTATTGGTTATAACATCACAGAAGGCCTATTGGCCTATAATAATAAAAAAAACACCACCATAACTATGTTTACAGTTTAAAGATGTTTTGAATGCAAACCTCAGTGAATCATTTGCTCTTGTTTCTCTGTCCTGAGATTCACACAGACTGAGCAGTCTTGTTTAAATGTTACAAATTGAGCTAATAAACTGAACTTTGAATTTTTTTGCTGCAGAAGTTATCTCAGCTAATTTTTGTCATCTAATTTGATAATAAGGTGATTGTATGCAGAATGTTCGTGCCAGAAACTCATACAGTGGTTTTGTACAGATAAATAAATAAATATTAGCAGGTTCTCAATAGTATTTCAATTTAGGGGGGGCACGAAAACATTTCTGTCCCCTAGGGGGGGGGGCATGAAAATTATTATGAAAATAATTGAGAACCACTGCTCTACAGTATATATTCTGTTTCATCTTCTAAAGCAACATGTGAAGCACACCACAGTTTTGAAAGGGATTTTGCATCCATGTAAAAAAACATGAACGAAGTAAGGAAAGTAGATGAAGAGAGAGAAATAGTGCAATTCAGGAAAAGCCTGCATTCTGAGCGTGTGCTTGGCAGGCTCTGTGATCAATATAAATAGCACCAAATGGGCTGTTATAAAGAGTTGTTTATGATCCCCAAAGAGAAAACGGGAACATTAAAGAGCACAAACAAACACAGACATGCAGCCAAACATAAGTTTTGGCTGTGCATGTATCCATACCCACTCCAGCACCACCACCACAATGGCCAGCGCCACTTTTTCACAAAACACAGACACATACATACAGCTGATATGTGAAATACTACCACTGACTTCAGTGTGAAAAAAGAGGGAAAGTATACTCAACAGAAAGTGCTTTTCTTCAGCAAATCATTTTTTTCTAAGCAAAAAAATAAATCCAAATCTTGGCAGGCACACACCCAAGTGAACATGTATTTTTAGTAATGCATGCATGCATGCACACACACACCACTGCTCAAAGCTGACCCAAGGCAATACTTTCCCTTCAATAATGCAAACAAACATCTTTATTGCTTTGTTTGGTGGATGGCATGATTTATGAGAAAAACTTCCGATCAGCAGTATTTCATTTGCCATATACCAGGGGACGGTGAAAGGGGCTGACTGTGAGGGAGAGGAGAAGGAGACCTTAGACAGACGTCCTGTACACGCTGCCCCCTGTGGTCGTAAGAGGCACATTCAATTGTTAAACTCAATAAATAGAATTATATTTGACTATTTTTCCTTTTACAATGATTCATTTTAGGTTTGCTTCATTGTGTTTTTCCCTTTTTCCTCTACCTCCCTATTTAAACCCATTCATTTATCCCAGGTAAGTCGGGAGAGGGAGATCCAATGATTATAGAGACTTATTGTATTATAACTCAGCCAAAGATTAAAGGGAGAAACGGGGGTTGGAGGGATGAGGGAATGCTAAAGTGCTGCGCTGGCATTTTATACACACAAAGACTTTTTAATGCATATGCATCCCCCCCAATTCTTCTTGACGAATGAGCGCACCTTGAGTGAATATATTCTGAGATATCTTTCCAACTAACTTTTGAGGTAAAACAAAAAAAGGAAAAAAATAACAACCCTGAGTTGGATTCTGGCTGACAACAGAGGGGAGTGTATGCGTAACCACTGGATGCACTCATTTCCAACAGAGTGCTCCTGGTGACGGTCGCTAACAGTGTAGCCGTGATTGGGCGGATATCACACAGACTGGCTAATGAGCATTAGAGCTACAAGAGACGCGCAGGTAAAAATACAGAGGAAGGAACCTCCTGAGGATATGTCTAACTTTTTAAATCCCCCCTTTATTCCTCTCCTTTATTTTCCCCCTACGGACCATTAGCCAGTAGAGGCCTCCCACCTCCCCTATCCCGCCTCCCTCCCTCCCTCTTTTTTTTCTTTTCTTTCAGCACGGTGCAATTAGCGTTCTCATTGAATATTGAAGGTATAAAGAAGAATGGGGTTTTTAGCCGTTTCTCTTCCGCTAAGACCATAGCTCCGCTGAGGGATGGCTGAAGGCTCAGACTAAATCAGGATGCCGAGCTACAGCAACAGCACTTAGAGCCAAACAATCACTGATCATTTATTTAGTCAGCCTTATTTATTCATCCCCGTTCGCTGTTGCTCAGAGCTGTGATTATTTCACTTACGGTTATTCTCATGTGATTCCTCGTTCCTCCAAGCAGACAACTTGGTGTGTGTGAGCATCTTCCAATTAATGAGAATGCGTATAAGTTTAGTTTTTGCCAATTCAGGTGATTTTATCGCATCTCATTGCACTTGGTTGAAAATGATAGAAACACCAATATGGGGACATTTTATTGCACTCGTAACCTTTTTATCTCCTTTGTATTTGCATCTTATTTTTTCAAAAGTGTATTGCTCTTGTGGATAAGAGAGCTTGCATGATGGATTATAGATCTGCTTTGTGTAATTCAGAACAGAGAGAATAGCCCCGACTGTACTCGGTTGTGTTGTGTGGAAGCTTGCCTGAGGGGCCGCATGGCAGGTTACTGGCAGAGGGGCCCGGCGCAGATCTGCCAATTGACTTTCTCAGGATCCAAAAACGCACCAGTCTCTGCCAGCACAAAACACAAGCATTGTCTTCAAAACCTCAGTGCCCCTCATAACATAATCAGACACGATCCCCATTTACCAAAAGACCCCCTCCAGCCATGTCTTAACATCCACATGCAAACGCACTGCATGAACACACATACAGTACAGGCTCTTTTTCTCCTTGATCTCTCACATTCACATGCACACAAACACCAGAGGTCATTTCTCACAAGTGCTACACGACAACGTCTCATTCTCACAGTCTAATGCCCGTTCCCAGTTTACATTGCTATCTATAAATACCTGTACAGTCTTAACAGGTCTCAGTATCAAGTCTGGTATGCTGCTGAACTCCACCACTTGTTGGTTGTGGGGCAGATATCCCATGGCAAGGCTTTATGGGGGTAAGGATTTGAGACACTGTGTTGTATGTGGTTATTCATATACTCTAAATTTGGTTCTTAATTCTTGTAAACTTATGTTGATTATTTTCTTAAACCAATCACTTTGTCATATGACGGTGTCATTTAGTGTGAATTAAGCCAGCACGCCTTAACATTTTGTGAAAAATAAGTGATAGCAATGTGTTAAGATTGTGCTCTGATGTTATGCAGCAGTACTGGAAGACACACACACATACACACACACACACACACACACACACACACACACACACACACACACACACACACACACACACACACACACACACACACACACACACACACACACACACACACAGTCACACACACTGATAAAGGAAGGAAAGCATCGCCGTCTTGTGTCTCCTACCACTTCCTTTCTTATAGCCGTGCTCTATGGTGAGATTCATAATGCATAACATAAATGCACACCACACATATGCACAGATGGAAATACAGGAATCAAATACACACACAAACACACACACACACACACACAGTCATTTCCTGGAAGTCATAGCTCTCTGCTGTGCAACTGGCCACAGGCTGCAGCAGACATCTTATCACTCTCATTTAGCTTGAGATTCGTTGTGTCTATCTACTTATACTGTGCGGCACTTGCTGCAGACGGCTTCATTAGACCACATTCAAATAAGCCCGACAGTAGCAAAGATATAAATCGCTAAAAGGGGGGAAAAGAAAATTGAAAGGAGACAGGTTGCTGCCGAGAGGAGACTTGCTATAGGTAAGGGCCAGACCAGCAGGAGACAGACTCCAGCCTTCCCTCCCAACCCCATCAATGTTTAATGCAGTGGGCCAAAGGAAGGGGCCGAGCACTGGGCTGCCACCAGTATACACAAGGTCAGCACTTGAGTAGTCGAGCTGGAGGGGAGACCACTATGTTAAGAGGAGTATGTGATGGGAGACAAGGGTCTGTCACACAAGACGTCTACAAGGAGACACTTCATCTTAAAGGTCACACTCTTTGGTAAAGTTGTGTCCAAGCAAGTCAACCCAAGCTCCAAAAAAAACAACATTCAAATCTAATTTTAAAGGTGCTATGAGGAACTTTTAAATATTTCTGAAACAGTCTATAGTTGTTCCTCTGATGATCATACATTACATGTAACAGCAAATGAGACCATCAGTGAAAAGAATGATTTTTTTATAGTTGATAGATTTTATAAATGCCTTTCTCATGGGTACGCTCACCCATACAGCTGGAGTAGTGAAAACACTACCGCTTTTGTCCAAAGGGGGTGGAATTAACACAAACTGAAAGTTAAGAACAATCTGGTTTTAAGGTAATTGAATGCTACAGTACAATCAATCTTCTACAGTATTTAACAATATCTACAAAGGTCTAATGTAAATGTGCGTATCTGATTATTGGTTTCCATACAATATTGACACCTTCTAACTATCACAAGAGAAGTTTTTTTTTAACTTTATGGTAAACTAAACTAATACCACTTAAACCAAACTTAAGAATATCTTTGTATGATGCTCACATGTTCATACCACAGTTGTCCAGTCAATACTAGTGACCAGGAAATCTCTCTCTAAAGGGATTTTATTAGAGGAAGCTTATATGAGGCTTCACCAGTCTGAGTGGGACGAATCAGATTTTACCTCAGAAGTTAAAGTGTTTTTAGTGCAAAATACCCTCTCTGCCCTACCGCACACTTTGGGGTTACCGACCCTCTGCTGTGGCGCAGCAAGCACACAAAGTGGTGACCAATAATGCTTTCAATGGTTCTATGGGCATGTGGGTATAGTTTTCAGACAGCCTCTTAACGTGAGGAAATATCGTGGTCTTGGTTCAATCGAGCAAATCTTGGTCTCCTCACCCATCCACCCTGACCTTCATCAGTCCACTTCCTGAAATGGAAAATTAGGGGCCAGTGAATGTATTTCCAGGCAGCAATATATCTTTCTTTCTCAACATATTTGGAGAGGCAATTTAGTGGTATATGGATTTATTTTGTAGAAGCACAGACTGTAATAACGGGTCAAATCAAATAACGACAATCCTAAACTGACTCAAAGTCCTATGTGACCGTAGTATATATTATTAAATTTTTTCCCCCATCGTCCATAAACTGCCATGCAATACAGCACAGACGTACAGTATTTACCCTTTGGCCAGAACACAAGAACGTACAGGGACGTATAGATGAGTGCGAGTTAACACAAGGCTCACAAAAGTTTGAGTCGATTTTGTGAGAGAGAGGACATGGTGCAATGATAAACACACAGCAGCCATCTGTGGCCGACCAGTTATACCTTCCTCACTACAGTGATCAGAGCAGAAAAAGACCAGCTTTCTCCAGGTCCACTCCAACTCAGTGGGATACGCTTCTTAGTCATCTCCTCTCACAGTATGAAAACACAGACACACACACACACACGCACGCACGCACACACACACACACACACACACACACACACACACACACACACACACACACACAGGCACACAGAAGAGGCATCCATGCGCACATTTTACAGGCTGTGATTACCTGGACTAGAGTCTACCTTCCCTGTCATTGGGGCCCGTCAGCTAAAGGAGGGTAGGTGTGTGTTTGGGAGGGGGCGGGTAAGGGGGCCACATAGACACACTTGCATAGTGACCTTCATCTGCTCTGCCCATGGAGTGGGCTGTGGCTTTGGGTCGAGAAATATACAAAGGACATAAGAAGACAATGACGGTCAAGAGGTGTTGCAAGCATAGATGAATGGAAAAACATTAAAACATACAGAGTTAGGGGCAGTTTTCTTACTTAGATGTTATTTCTGCTAATTTCCATGCTACTTTGAAACATATTAAATATTTTACTACATTTGTAAACACGTTTTATGCCGCATTTCTTTTTCAAAACGTGCAGGGGCAGTGGCAACCACACGCGCCCAAATGTGTCTGTCAACACACAAACATCCAGCAATGTACATATTAGCTCAGGCGTGTGTCCTAAAGGGATGTCAGACCTGCGGCATCTGTGGCTGGCAGGCAGGCAGGGAGGAGAGGGAGGAGAGGGAGGGAGGGATGGATGGAGAAAGGGAAAAAAGAAGAGGGGAACGTGGGAAGAGAGAGGGAAAGTGCTGACTCCAACATCGTCTCTGTGTGTGCCGCCAACACAGGAACCAATTAGCTATGGAGCCAGCTTCCGTTTGCCTTGGCTGTTATAGGACCTCCTCTCTCTGAGTCCCCCAGGGCTGACTGCAGCCTCGGGGGGCGATGGTGGCACATACACGCTATACAGTAGTAGACAAGCTATAGGAGAGACACAGATACTCTCGATAGACAAGCAATAGACAGTGATGTGGTTAGGCTCATCCATACAGCAAAAGGGATCAAACGGGGGCTACGGACGGAGGCAGCAGGTCAGATAGGTAAAGGTTGATGTGTTAAAGTGACAGACCTTGAGTTATAATGCAAAGGGGTGAGGGCAGTAGTTAAAATTCCACACTACGCTGTGACTGACTCAGGTCACGCCATGCTTATATCATATTTTCGCATCTAAAAAACACCTCACAACCTCACACACCACACTGTCTGCAACTCATTTCCTTTCATGTAACAAACATTTCACAGTTTTCACAGTCCTCTGACATTGTCGGTAAAATAAACCACGAGCACGTCCTGATGACACGCACCCCGGCATAGAAATAAATGAAAAGCAATAAAATGATGCAAGCATATAATCCCTTCTGATGTCCCACGCGCATGTGCATTCACTCCACATTCTTACAAGCTTGCACAGCCCAATAAACAACCAACAATGTACACGTGCATATGTAGGCACATGTATGTATACACACACCTCCCTAACCTACACACACACACACACACACACACGCACACACACCAGCTCACTGTCCTGCTCAAAGAGGGCAACGGGTGACGCAGTCTTTTTATGACAATTATTGATCCTCTGGAGCGCAGTAAAAACTATCCCCAGACAGACAACAAAAATAACTGTAACCATATAACAGCTTCCTGCCAAGGGAACAGATCTCACAGAGCGCGGCCCCACGTGACAGGACTATTCCTGGAGCATACTGTAGACCCCGAGCAGGGCCCAGGGCACTGACCAGGCATACACACTCACATACAGGATGGGGACAGAGGAGAGGAGAGGAGAAGGGGAAGGGGAAGGTTATAGAAAAAAAAAGTGTACGTTGAGACAGTTTCACAGTTCTTCCGGCTGAAAAATGAGCATTTCATGTATTTCCGTTCGCTGAGAGGCTTTCAATTTGATTGTTTCTGCGCGGCTCCTCTCCCTCACCATATGGTGCCGCTCACTTTTAATTATGATAATATCAAAGTCTTTGTCTTGCATAGTCCATTTATGTAATAACATTTTCCTCAATGCAGTGCTCACGACACGCACTCTCCCTCCCTCCCCCCCCCGCCCTCGTCCTCACACACTCCAGTGGAGACATAACTTATATCAAATCCATCCTCTTCGAAAGCCGAAATGTGGAGTATTACACTTACAAATGACAAAAGAGAGGAGGCAGAGGATACAAGCCTGATTTCAAGTGTAAAAAAAGATGTGATATTGCATTGTGCTATTTATACCAACAGGAACAATGGACAAGATAAGTCAATATTTCTCCCTCAGAACAAGTTGGCTGTCGTTATACCGTAGGCGGGAATTACTGTTATAAAGCTGTCTTTGATTCTGCCACCCGGTCATTAATAGAGCCAGCTAAAACACAGCTCCTGGACCGACTGCTACGACATAGAGATGAATGGGACAATGACAGATGTTTAGACAGACAGTGAAAAGTGGGAGCCCAAGAGTGAAATATACTGAATATTGCAGGCTATAGCAACCCTTTATTCTCATTTCCAGAGCCTATATCAGATGGGCTGCAGTACCCCTTCATCATGGCCCCTTCCATGGATGTTGGAAGTGATGGCTTCATATACTGTAGTTGTTTGACAATGCTTCACAGCCGAGATTTTTTTTTTTTTGTGGTGGATCTGTGGCCGCGCATGGCTGGAATTGTTAGTGTTGAGGTTTGGCATTTTGTGTCAATCATTTATTTTTTTCTTGCAGTGTTGCAGCTGACTCAGAGTGATGAGCGGCACACACATCTGTTTTTACATTGGTTTCTTTATTTCATCTAAAATAAAATTATAAAAATATCTGTAGACTATATGCTTTTAATTGATTACAATTATATATATATATATATATATATATATATATATATATATATATATATATATATATATATATATATATATATATATATATATATATATATATAGTATATATTGAGCTTCATCCATATATATCTTTCCACATACCCCCTGTAAACTGCAAAAGTGCCCCATAGGGTACAAGTACCCCTGGTTAGGAATTGCTATAAGAGGTAAAGCTAAAGAGGGTTGGTACAATAACAACTGAAGAACAAAGACTGGTGAACATATCTGAAACAATTATATGGAATGATCTGCTTTGTAAGACACTTCTTTTTTTAAAGTTGTAACATGCAAGAAAGAGAATAGGAAAACTAAGAGTGCCTTTAAAGAGGACCTATGATGCTTTTTGACTTTTATGACCTATAAACGTTGTTATGATGATTTATAGTCATGCTTAACCATACTAAATTATCAAATAATGACTTACATGCGTTGAAAGGAGCCAGTTTGAGGTGGTTCGGGCATCTGGTAAGGATGCCCCCAGGGCGACCTCCCTAGGGAGGTGTTTCAGGAGCGTCCAGCTGGGAGGAGGCCTCGGGGAAGACCCAGGACTAGGTGGAGAGAATATATTTCCACGCTGGCCTGGGAACGCCTTGGGATCCCCCAGTCAGAGCTGGTTGAAGTGGCCCGGGAAAGAGAAGTTTGGGGTTCCCTGCTCAAGCTGCTGCCCCCGCGACCCGATTTCGGATAAGCGGTTGAAGATGATGATGATGACTTACATGCATTTCGACGTATTCCCTGCTGACCGTCTGGGGTGTCTGTGCAGAGCACTAGACACTATTCTAGCCAGTCGAGAAGTCACGCGTTCAAAGCGGTTTGAGGCTTTGTAACTTCGTGACGTTGCATGTAACATGGTGTCGTCACCACGCGGATGTTTCCATGTATAGTAATGCTGTCACTTCCCTGTTCGCGTCTGCCTCGCGCCCTTATAGGTCCATGCTCGCGCTTCCCGCCACTGAAAGTGTTCCGGAAGGAAGGTAACCAATCAGAACGGAGTGGGGTTTGCAGGAGGGGGGGGAGGGGAGCGGAGATGGCCGAAGCACAGGCGGAGGGAGCGGAGATGGCCGAAGCACACACACTCAAGTGTTGACAGGACGTGCTGGATCGCCAAAATAAGAGAAAGAGCTTCCCGAAAATCTACATAGTTTTTTGTGTTGTGATTCGTGTCAGGTTGCTCTATAGCAGTGTAAAACAAGAAATTAAGACCAGAAAAGTAGTATAATAGGTCCTCTTTAAGAAAAGGGGGGTATACTTGTTAACAGAAGGGGTCTGGCTATGATCTGGTCCCTCAGATAGGGAGCAGTAAGCCCTCTGTCAGACAAACGGCATTCAATCTTGTCGAACGTTAACACTCCACAGTCCACATTAGCTCCTGGCTCCCAGCCAGCTCGTGGACAGAAACCTCTCATCAATGCCATTCCTCATCTGTCCTTAGAGTCCCATTGTGTGTTTGGACCACTTCTGTTCTGATCTCACTTCAGACTAACACATAATATAGCCGCTGTAGTACGGATATCATACTATTTTATTTGCATGTCAAATTCATTCTGAAGGATGCCATTTAATACTGCACAGCTGCGCCCAGAGTTACCCGTAGAGACCGAAGAAAAGTGACATAACCGATATTATTTTTTTCTTTCGAATTACTTATCGTCTGTCCTTGTTATCGCCTGGTTAGCGGTTGCGGTGGCACCTCCACTAAATGAGACACACAGCTAGCAGAGCTTTGCAGCCCTCCTGCCCCTCTAGGGGAGCTTTCAACTGGGGGACGTTCTGTTTGATCTCAACTCATATCTGCTTCAGTTCTGTTCTCTTATGTGGTAGAAATCACTTTGATTTGTGGTTGAGGCTCAAGTCAAGTGCATTAACCGCGTAACACACACACACACACACACACACAGATGCGTACTGTACATTTAGCTGCATAAACCAAACATACACACACACACACACACGCACACACAAATACACACACCATCAAAAAGAAAGGGTCCCTTTGCAAACCTCAGGTGGAGTGAAATGAATGTGCCTGCTCTCAGGGTGTTTGAAATTGTTTGTTTATACTGTCTTCATGTACTTCTGAAGAGAATAGCACACTGTCGGCGCTGTGAAGTGTCTTTCAACAGGTCTGGGGCCCAGTAGTTTTGCCTTCTGCCAGAGTGACTCATTTTCTCAGTATTCACAGTGAAACGGATTTGTAAATCCCTCCCTTTCCTTCAATCCAGATGTCTTATTCCTTAATCATTCCAAATTAGAGCTAAACTCTCTAGTTAAACTGAATGATTCACAACTCCTTTAACCATTGAATATTTTAAAAGTAATCACTTTTCACAGAGAAAGAGAGAGTGCAACAAACACAACAATACTTGCTCCTTGATGCAGTAGACACACACACTTTCTTTGTGTCACAATGGATACAGTTTCTTCTATTGTGTTCAGATTAGCATCAAATCGCATCTGTAGCCTTGCACATTTATATTTATTAGTGACCATGTACAAGTTATTATGAAGCAGCTTCAGGATTTCTGTTGGAAGGATGGGAAGGAAAGGGAAACTTGGATGTTACACATGTTTCCAAGATGGTTCACCTCACTGCTAGCCTTATAACCACATAATGTAAACTATACCTGCCTTTGAAGCTTGTCTTGTCTCATGCAGCTGTGTTATCTCATAAAACCAAATACAGTGGACATTGTTGTTGACTTTTTTTTTTTCGTTTTTTTGCTAATTAATTGAATCAATCGTATTAGTTGAATCTTTGACGTTTATCTTGGGATGTACAGTAACTGCTAATGATTTATTCTTTGACAATTTTATATAATATTATTCATAACCAAAATTGTGTGAGCAACAAAACCATTTTTCATTAAAGAAAGACATATTATGTCTGGTGTGTAACACAAATTCATGAAAAAGGAAGAGCATTTATCCATCTTCCAGCTTTGAAAAAGAAACCTGTTTAACACTAGTCCCCCTAACCTATCAGACAGTAAAGAAACACTCAAAGAAATAGAATCAGACAGCGGATAACCATGGCACAATACGAAGGAGGGTCAGTGAAATTGAACACACACTTTCGCTGCTTGATATCCTATTCCTGTGCGTATCCCTGTGCATCTATATGTGAAATGGATTCCTTTGCCATATCCAGAGTCCTTCACGCTGCTTTGGTAGCGACATCCCTAAATATAAAGAAGGTAAGTGTGCATGTAGATTAGGTTGAGCGCGGGAGAGACGCACCTCTAGAAGGAGTTGGCCTGTTTTAGTGAACAAAAAGTATTTATTTTTCTGTTGGAAGAAGAAGAGAAGCACTGCAGGGTAGGCTTTACTGCTGTGTCTGCATTAATAGTGTTAATTTCTGGAGGTGTCTCCTTTCGATGGGGGAGGGGGGGCGGGGGGGGGGGGGGGTTGTTGTGAAAGACCGGGAGGCAAGAAGAGGAGTTTTGAGGTTTTGGGGATGCTGTAGGCTTCTAGTAGCAGGTTATCTGATTAAATAAAGCCCTGAAAAGCTGTGCGATCGTGCAGGCAAAACACACATGCAGATTTCTTTTCTCTTTCAAAGGAACCCGTGAAGACACACAATCTCTCTCTCACTCACACACACACACGTAAAAAGAAAGATATTTTTTGAAGTTACTGTAATATGCAATAGGTCACACGCAGGCAACACACAATTAAGCAGGCCTCTTTGTTTTTCTCTCGAGCGAATCAAATAACTTATTGTTTCCCCCTGTAGAGAGATATGGCGTTCTGTTTGTATGTTGTTGTGTGCAAAACATGTTTTACAGAGCTGAACAACTGTAAAGGATGGAAGCATCTGTGAGAGCAGACTGAGGTTGCAGTGGGGAATGTCAGATTTCTTTTTGAGGTTTTGCTTCCAGATTTTTTTCACGGTTTTTTTCTCAGGCAATTTGGGACAATAAGAGTGAGTTTAGCATCACAAATGAAACACTCATTCGAGCCACAAAAGCTCATTTAATAGGCCACAAAACAAAACAATCATGAGTGCCTCTGCTGCTTGTCTTATGTGTGTGTGTGTGTGTGTGTGTGTGTGTGTGTGTGTGTGTGTGTGTGTGTGTGTGTGTGTGGGTGTGTGTGTGTGTGTGTGTGTGAATGTCTCTGTCTCGCTTATTATCCACTCATTTATCTTCATCTGCAAGAAACCAAGAAGCAAAAGCGAGAGATAGCGTGAGGGAGAGAGAGAGAGAGAGAGACAGGGAGGAAGAGACAAGGACAGCAGACACACGGAATGAATGTGAAAGAAAAAAAAAAGTGGAGATTTCAGATATAGCCGTTAGCAGTTCAGCCATGATGGTGGCTGAACACAGCTGTCAGACCCAGATGGTGAGGTGCTAATAACATTCAGAGTTTTGCAGCGCACCGTTTATTTTCTAATAATAAAACTGTTAGCGCTGGCTAATAGCATAGCCACTGCTTGCCAAGCACACGTTCCGGCTGACACTCACACCACTCTGCTGCCATGTACGTGCTGTACTGCCGGGCCCAATGGGTGTATAGTAGGCCCCTAACACAGCGAGATGAACACACGCACGCACACACACACACACTCTCACTCTCTCTCTCACACACACACACACACACTCTCTCTCTCTCACACACACACACACACACACACACACACACACACACACACACACACACACACACACACACACACACACACACACACACACACACACACAGACCAGCAATCTGTTATATGAAACCAAGCAGAGCAGAATGACCTAAGGTAATGAACAAGTGGATGTGTGAGTGTTATAAACATGGAGAAATAAATATGCATGTCAAGGTTAATGTGCGCACACGCACGCACGCACACACACACACACACACACACACACACACACACACACACACACACACACACGCACACACACACACACACAAACACACACACACACACAAACACACACATCCTTATGAGCACATTTGAGAAAAGATGTCTTGCAGAATGTGAGAGAAAATGATCGTCAGTAACTTGTTTAAAAAATACCTCTTCATTATGGAGATGGCCTCTGCATTTGAATGTGTCATATTCAAAGGAATAGCATTTGCATATCATTTAAAAAAAAGAGTACGTGATACATCATTCGTTTCAGTCGAACAATGTCCACATGTAACACAGTGTCAATACAACTCAGGCAACTTTTTGGGGGGGCATAGGTAGCCTAATTGGTCAGATAATTAGAATTTCATGAATGGGTCGTGTCTGGGCGGTAGTTCATGGCAGAACACCAATACTCCCGGGACAAAAACAAAAGGTGCTATTCTTTGAAAGTGCTGACTCATCACAGTGCGTCCTACAATAGAGCGCTACTGTGGCGTGACACACTATGTCACTGACCCTAAAAGAAAAGTTTTATTCCATTTATAGACTTTCCCATTTCAGGTTAGACCGACAGAGTGTGCCGTACCTAATTCAAAATAATTGTATCTGCCTATTTTTTTTTACCCCACCAGTTTTACTCTCTCTCTCTCTCTCTCTCTCTCTCTCTCTCTCTCTCTCTCTCTCTCTCTCTCTCTCTCTCTCTCTCTCTCAGACACAAACACATATATCGATATCTATGACATCATGATACCATGCAGTGCACCTTATTGGCTAGTTTTCACACCTCATTTCTTTCCAACTCCTTCCATTTGAGCAGTTCATTGAAGAGAAAGGGACTGTGTGTGTGTGTGTGTGTGTGTGTGTGAGAGTACGTGTAAAATAACAAACGGAAAAAAAAACTATGTTTGTCAGAATCATATGGGCTTGTTTCACCTCACAAACTTATCAAATATTTCAACAGGAGCCAATTTCCTGTTAAGTATCATTACAGTGTTTCAGCACACACGTACACTCTGCAAAGTGCCACAATTAATTGGACTTCATTTCCGGGAGATCATTTCCGACTGTTAGGCAGGCTGTAAAAGCACATCACCATGCGCGTAATTACATAGGAAGGCAGGAGCAGCCTGCAAAATGTATCTTCCAGCCCAAGTATGAGAGGGCTGGCGAGTGGGTCTCTTGCTACAAGAGCTTTGAAGAGGCGTTTATGTCTGTATGCTAACAGTCTCTAAATGAGCAAGCACTGTCACTGAGACGCAGCTTCACTCAGGTGCAAACTCATTGAGTCAAGAGGCCTCTCTATCTCTTCAGTCCCTCCAAATATTTGACAAATGAATACATTACAAAGATGCTGAATTCAATTACATTATAAAATAAATGAATAAGAAAAACGTAATACAGAACATTACAGAGGCAATAAACCCGGACAAAAAAATGACATGAATTAACTCTTAATTAACTCCAGGTTTCCAGCTGTCTCATGTATCTGAAAGCAGAAACCTGTGTCTAGGGTAATTGAGCTCCCCTCTGCCAGAGTTATCATTTTGCATATTATGCATGGATATGTAACACAGCCAAGCAGCTATGGTTCGTTTTAGTTGTCTCAGAAGTGAAATCACCCCTGCCCTGTAAGGATTGAAATGTACAACACTTAAAGGCAATATGTGGAGGACAGGGAGACCGCCAAATGACACAGCAGGGGGCTTTTGTTCAAAGTACTTCCAGTCAGAAGCCCCTTTTACACAGAGATTGTGGCATTTTGACGGAACAACATCACTCCAAAATGCCGGCTTTGCTTGCTTCTGTGTAATTTTCTCCATGAATTGTGTTATTTATGTTGGGGGATAATGCTTTGTTAGCTAGATGGAGCTCTTGTTAAACATATTGGCCGATTAGAATTATTATTTGTAGAGTGTGCGAGTCTTGAGTTGTGTTAGCAAAACAGTAGCTCTGTGGCTAACAGCTCAAGCCGGAGCCTTCAGTCAGCTGAAGCAGACAGTCTAGCGGGGCGAGCAGACTATTCCCCCGTTACTAGGTCGTATCCTTGGTCGTTCCTATTTACTGGCGTACTGAACTATGCTTTAGTTACATAAGAACCTAGTGGGTTTGCAATGACTATTCCAGAGAGCCCTCCGCTGCGTGTAGGGTACCTGTTTCAGCTTGTCGGTCTTTATTTCTAGCAAGTGACCCGTTCGCTATGCTTTATCCCTAAAGGCGGTTACATACTCCTCGAGAAGAAAGAACAAAGTTCTCGGTGACAGAGCTGCGAGAAGTTCTTTCTGGTCAGACATTACATATTTCACGAGAACTCAACTGCCAAACTCCTCACCGCGGCCGCATTGTTACCATGGTAATTGAATCAGTAGCGCCAGCTGATTTCACTTCGCTTTCCTCATTGACTTCAGACTGACCAATCACACAATAGTTCTCGGATAAGCTGCGAGAAGAAAGTTTGGCCCGGGTGATGTGTCGAGAACAGCTAAACAAGAGCTGAGAGAAGACAATTACGTCATTTTCTTCTCGCAGCTCTGTCACCGAGAACTTTGTTCTTTCTTCTCGCGGAGTATGTAACAGCCTTTACTTAGCCTAGCCTAGCTTCCCCATTGTGATTAATGCCGTGATTAATGTTAAACACACGTCCTTCAACTGCTAACATGGTCGCATTTTTAGAACGTAGGCTATGGAACGTCAAACGCCCCCCTGTTCCGCAACAACAAGCTGGAGCATTTAAACAGAGAGGTGGAACTGATTGTGTCGGGAATCTTACTACCCCCGAGGTAGTAAAATTCCCGGAACAATCTCTCGCACCTTTCTTCCCTCGTTCCGCAACGGTCGCATTTAAACAGCAGGGCGGAGGGCTGAAATTCCGGCATATTCCCGGCTTTCACTGGCTGAGTAAAAGGAACTAGAGTCAGTTGGTGGAAATCTGGAATAGAATAGAGGCAGGAGAGGAGAAGGAGTGTTGACATAAAAAGGAAATTGAATGATTTGTGGAAGTCTATGAGGTGGATGAAGCACTGGTAGGTTGTTAACATGAAATAATCTGGTACGTCAGTGTATATGCCTGCATCTCTGAGAGAGAGAGAGAGAGAGAGTGTGTGTGTGTGTGTGTGTTTGTGTGTGTGTGTGTTTGTGTGTTTGTGTTTGCGCGCACATGCACGTGCTGTATGTACTGTATGTGTGTGAGACGGAAGGTTCCGGGGCTGCTGTGTGCAGTACTGGCTGGCAGGGTGGCTGTCAGAATGGCCCTGTTTCCTGTGTCAGCTCTAAAATAGGTCCAAACACAGCAGAGATGCACGACACACACTTGGCTATTTACAGCACTCACACAGTGTGTGTGCGCAGGATGCTGGCCAAGTGTATGGGACTAGATGCACTCTGTGTTGTACTGTATCTGCTCACTGAAAAAAAGATATATGTATTCAGAAAAAAAAACAGTATGAAGAAAGATAAATATAATATAAAGATAAATAGTCTTTAGATAAAATAAATAAGCGGTTGATAGCCCTAGCACGGTTTTGTGGAATGTTTTAA
>OX442349.1:25454162-25499162 GCA_949357725.1 Hyperoplus immaculatus | reverse complement strand
GAGGAGGAGGAGTAAAAAAAAAAATCCATAGTCTTTTCATCCTCCTGTGACCAGTGTGCCTGTGAGACAGCAGCCGTGGGAATGGAGACAGATCCAGGCAGCCCTGCCTCTGACCTCCCTCTATACTCCAACACAAGGGTGGAGATAAACAGGGCCACAAGGATCGCTAACATCTTTCTTTCTCAGGCACACACACACACACACACACACACACACACACACACACACACACACACACACACACACACTCACACTCATAGCGACACATACACACACACGGTGGCGGCGAAACAGACATCTCATTAAAGGAACGGTATAGGTGTTGCAACAGCACAGTGTGCCACAGGGAGAGAGAAGGGTCTATTAGGGATACTATCAAGAGACGGGGGGAAGGAAATGAGAGTCGGCAAGTGAGAGTTGTCCTGTGTGCATCTAATTCTGCTATATGGCATATGTGTTTGATATGTGTTGACTCAGGGATCTATAGCCAAGGAACCAGTATTATTAAAGGTGGTCCCAGCTCTGTACACTGGTATGCAAACAAAGTGTATGTAAACAAAGGGGGGCCACCATAGCAAGTAACAGAGCTTAGATTGTGTATTAGCACCAGATTTATTTTCAGTGCACACAAAGTACAGACAGGTAGAGCATTTTGAGGAGATATTCACAAATTGACCAAAAATAATTTTTGACAACAAGCGTAGTCCAGAATCAAACTCCACCTTTAATACATTATCCTGGAATCATTATGATAACATAATGTCAAGAGAGTTAATAACGAATTCAGACAATAACTATATGTTACCCAAGGTGTGTGTGTGTGTGTGTGTGTCAGAGAAAGACTTGTTCACATGTGTTTTTCGGCGTGCATGTGTCTAGTATTTGATAAAAGACAACGTAAACAGCCGGATGGTGAGAGAAGCCGTGGCAGACACTTTCATCCTAAATTACTCTCTTCCCTCCTCTCTGTTTTCTGGGGATTTTGGAGTGATACTGCTCTCCTGCTCCCTCGCTCCCTCAGCTGTCACAACCTGTCACCACAACTATTCCACTCCAGCCACAGAGACCGACGGAAAGCTTTGTCCCTCTCCATCACATCTCTCTCTCTCTCTCTCTAATGCAATCTGTGGCACACTGGCTTGTACTGTATATTGAGAATGCATTTACTCACCCGTTTTCTTCTTCTTCTTCTTCTTCTTACCATGACCTATTGGTTTAAGGACACAGCGGGGGAACTAATGATGCTTTTAGTTTTTTGTGTTAACAAGAGTCTCCCCACTACAGAATGTCACATTGGAAAGTAAACACCAGATCCATTCCTTTGGTCATGGCTAGTGTCCATAGAGATGTGTGAGTCTTATTATGGTTTTGTCAGGGGTCATTAGTGTAATCCAAGCAGACAGAAGTTTATACTGAGAGAAGTGCGCCATAGTATTCTCTTTCTGTTTGTGTCTTCTTCTCTCTCTTTTTTTTTAGTATCTATATGCGGCCGCTTCCGATAATGTCATCCTACACTGCTCTCCGCTGCTCGCAACCAGAGACTATCAGCTGTGAACTCATCGCTCTCCTTTAATGGCCAGGTCGCACAGAGGAAAGGAAAACCATAAGAGCACTGCAAAGCACAGTGAAGATGCGCCATGGTGTGTGTTCAAAACAGAAGCGGCCGTGTGTGTGTGTGTGTGTGTGTGTGTGTGCGTGCGTGTGCGTGCGTGTGCATGTGTGTCTGTGCATGTCTGTGTGTGTGTGTGCGTGTGTGTGTGTGCATGCATGTGTGTGTGTGAGAGAGAAAGAGAGAGAAAGAGAGACGGAGAGCGAGGAAAAAGACAGTTTCCTAAGTTCGAAGAAAGAGCATGCAAACGAGGACTGTGGGTCTCTCTTGCATTTCTGTGTTTGTCGCGGCCACAACATTCTTTCCCAGGGATCACACACTCTTTCCAAATCAGCCAAAAAGATGACAGCGAGCTAGCTATAGTGACCGACTGACTTCACTTCACAGTTTTGGTCTGGCCGGGCCTGCCATGTGTTACACGTGAGAGAGTAACCTTGCACGCAAATCAAACAGCCGTTAACTGAACATGCCTCTTCAGTGCTGCGGTGACATGCTGCTCTCCTCTCCTTTAGCCTCCACACACATTTTAATAAAATGCCCAGTCACGACATGGTGTCTGCAGAGAGCAGGGGTCTCTGAGGCCATGTACTCTCCAAGTGTGACACTATACCCAAACTCTGTAATTATAAAACGCAAAGAGCATTCCTTTAGCCTGGTTAGCCAGAACTATGAGAGGGGGGTGTGTGGGGGGGGGGGGGGGTTGGAAACAAATATTTACTCCCCCCTCCAACCCCTTTCCTCGGTTCCTCCTCCTTTAACGCACCCCCACCCCAATAATTTAACAGTAAGAGCAACTCAGCCTTGTAAACACAATAGTTATGTCTGCGCTCACGGAGCCATGAAGCAGACATACAGGCTCCACTACCCCTGCAGCTACATATACAGCCTTGACTCTCTCTCTCCTCTCCTCTCCTCTCCTCTCCTCTCCTCTCCTCTCCTCTCCTCTCCTCTCCTCTCCTCTCCTCTCCTCTCCTCTCCTCTTCTCTTCTCTCCTCTTCTCCCCTCTACTACCACTCCATAGAGGTTAAGTTTGGATGTCTTCATATTCCACTTTCAGAATATTTTACGTATTTATAGATTGAATGAAGAATGACAGAAACTCAATGGGGTATTTACAGCAGTGTACATTTTGTACAGGGCAGTATTTTATTAATGTTTCCCTCGCCACTGGACACAGTGTCTTGCACAAGGTCTGGAAAAAAGAGACCTTAACAAACTCAATCGTTAACTTTGCTTTTATCTTTCTTCCGTATCAATATTTATTCTCACAAGCTGTAAGCGTATTCAGTGTATGGATGCTGCTGCAGCAGACGCTCTGGGAATCCATTGGCTGCCAGTCGTCAAAACCACAACACTTGGCACAAATAAGACTTGCTTCACTGAAATAAAGAGCGATGCAGTACCGAAGTCTCTATGAAGTCTCTCTTTATGTGTCAGCATAAAACTACAAAATCCAGACATTTTGAAACTTTAAGGCAAAGGGTTAGGTTAAAGGCAAATGCTTTTACTTTCACACCACACCTATGGTGGGGGAGACTATATTTAATTTCTTAGCACACAACCATATCACAGAAGGAAGGTCCCTCTGAGGCTCAAATCAACAAATTAGTTGAGGTGTCATGAATGTACCAGCAAATTAACTAAGTGTTGGCTCTAATCAAATCTGCTCGTATGTTACGCGTGATACCAAATATGGCTTAATTGTCCGAGCCAAGGAAAACATAAGCCTCGTGGCTGCAGACAACACTGAGGACGTGTGTGCGTCACAGACGGGTATTAATAGTCAAACAGTCCGCCAGACTGTTTGTCTTAACACTTTATAAACAGCGTGATGGTATCTCGGATTTTTTAATGTCTACGCCTGTGCATGCATTATGGCGATCCTGGTTTTGATTACATATCCTAACTCATTTTAATTAAATACATAATATAGGAGAATAACAACTTTTGGTGCAAGTGTTCTTGTTTGGCAGCCAAAAAAAAAGACGGAGAGAGAATGGTATTGTCTCTGAGGATATTTGTGTTAGATGTTAGCACAATGCATTAAGCCTGGAATGTAAGTAATGTGCACTTAGACATAGAGCCCCAGCCACACTGTGCGGACAGCATCGTTTAATGTGCTGCAATAACTCTGTTAGCCCGTTGCTTCTCGTTGCCTCTCTTTTACCATGCAACTTCTCTGTCTCTCTCTCTCTTCCCATTGACACTCTGTGTATACATTTCTTAAATGGTGCACCAGTGTGAAAGATGAAAGATGAGAGAGGACACTGCAGGTCTCTTCAGAGTCATTAACTTTGTGCCATGCTGTCTCCCTCTGGTTTGTCTGAGTGGCGCGAGATACTGAAAATACTCAAGACAACATTTGATATGATGCAGTGGTACCGCACATTTTTTTTTCTTCTTGATTTAAAAAAAGGAAATACTATAACGTGTTGTGATTGGAGCTGAACTCTATCAGCATAAATGCAGGCCTGGCCTCCACACAGTTACCCGCATCCTGGACTGACTCGTAGAGAGAGGTAGAGAGAGAGAGAGAGAGAGAGAGAGAGAGAGAGAGCGGGCGAGCGAGCCGTATATGGCAGAATGAAGTGTGTTCATTTCCTTATTTATTGACTCACTTGCTTTTCTCTGAGTGTTTGAAATTAATAACAGCCAGCAGAAATCAGACAGAGGGATGAAAATCAGCACTTTCCCCGCAGCGAAGCCATTCATCAAGCTAACGAGGGGGAGAATATAGGGATGGAGGGGGAGGGAGGGACTTGGGGGAAACGGTGACGTTTGGAGAGAGGGAGCAGAGAGAGAGAGAGAGAGAGAGAGAGAGAGAGGGAAGCAGGTGCAGTGTGTCGCACAGGGAGGGAGGGGAAGTGACGTTGGGAGCACAGGGTGAGATGGAGGAAGCTAAGTTTGTTTGGGAGGAGGAGAAGAGTCATTTGGAGGATAGCAGGGCAGACACAAGAGGAGGAGCTGTGTAAACAGAGGGGGAGAGATACAGTAGGAAGAAAGACAAGTTTGACATTGGAGTATAAATAGAGATGGAGTAGGGAAACAGAGAGCGGAGACGGTTTCTTCTAGACTGAACAAATGACGGACGGATTGTCACATAGATCAATGCAATATAAACACTAACGCCTCGTTCCCACTGAGCTGTGCAGTTCGGTTTGGTATTTTTGTCACCCTTTGGTTGGGGTACCAAAAGAGCTACACACTGCAGTCCCTTGGTGGGTAAACAGAATCATTACCGTGTGAGAGATAAACCGCTGTTTGTAGTCTCCTCGGCAAGAGTGAAGTCTTCTGTTTAGAGAACATTTTTGGTGCGCAGCTCTTTGTTTATTGTGTGGCGTTTCACCTCTTCATTAAGTTAATCAGTGGGCTGTCCTGCTGCTATGATATCACGATAGTTACATAGCTGCTGTGGACAGCATTCGATCAACGGCTCTGACCCATAGACTGTATATTCTGACCGCTGCTATCGCCACCCGGCATGGAACCCACCTATCAAGTAAGGGTGCAACGGTGGGGACACAGGCCAGATCTAGGGTTAACGTGGCCTGCGAACTGTGCTGTGCCGAACCGAACTTTGCTGCTCAATTGAAACGAGGCATAAAGGTGACAGTTTACAGCTGTTCCCCACATTGTCCAGGTTCTGGACTTTGTCAGGCCTTTGCAAGTGGCATACGGTCATCACAAAAGCAAAACTGCCTCATGATGATGACGTTTGAGGCTCATACAGTACTTCACAAGTATGTTTTACTGTCCTTCCTCTTGGTGGGGTGATGACGGGCGGCCTGCCCCTCACCGCAAAAGGTTTCTGCCCTCTTTCCATGTCTCCCTTGATCCTTTGCCGTCCCCGTCCCCGACTGTCCACTAGAGACCCAACAATATCTCACACCCAGAGCAGGGCTGACTAAGCACTTACCGCTGAGCCTCTCTTCTCAGAGCGAGAGAGGAGCGCCACGCTGAGAACTCTGCCACAGGAAAATAATTAGCAAAGTGGAGCTCTGCCCAAACACACACACACACACACACACACACACACACCACACACACACACACACACACTGGGCTAAATCCAGCAGTACTTCACAGACAAATGCGGCAATACATCTTTCCCTTTCTGTCTTCCTTTCCCCTATGCTTGGACAGTATCATACTCACAAACAGGCGTCAAATTTGAGATGGCCATTTTCAGTTTAATGTTTATGCTTACACTTTGGAATAGAATCCTTTTAGTAATAGTAGTACTAATGCAGGAGAAATGTGTCTACCAGTGAGAATATACAGTATCTCCATTACTTCATTGGTCATTCCAAGCTGACCCAACTTGTGCTGGGCGCCTAAGCAATGACGCAAAACTGTGGCCCGTCTCACTGTACATGGATATCTGTATTTTTAACTTTAAAGTTAGACCACGACGTCTTTGGTCACCAAGGGCTAAATATAGCCAGCTCCTCCTGAGCAGTCTCCAGTTTCTCACTCCTTTTCTGAGAGGCAGGTGCAGCATGAGAGAAGGAGAGAAGGGAGTGTGTGTGTGTGGGGGGGGAGATAACACACCACCCGGTCTTGAATAAATCTTCCCTTGACTTTTGACCCATATGGAGCCGGAGGTTGTTTTCGTACTTCTGGGCTGATACCCCCCCCCCCCCCTCTATGGCCTCTGCACCCCTCTATCTCATTCATTTTCTCCTCCACATGGCAGGTCAATCTGGATCGATTTCATCTGCCCTCCACGACTTGAGACCAACATCCTGGCACCCAGAAATAGAGCGATCTCTCTCTCTCTCTATCTCTCTCTGTGATAGAAGAGCCTCTGCTACCGTTAACACACAGCAGCTCTAAGGGAGAGGTGAGCGAGAGAGAGAGAGAGAGGACCTGGGAACGAAACTATTTAGAAAACATTCTCAAGATTGAACTGACTGCACTAGATAAAGTACACTGATTATAAGGAAGCAAAAGACACCTGCAAAGTTTGGGAAACAGATTGCTGTGATGACGATGATGATGATGTGGTGTGACACTGATTCAGCAGGTTTCAACCCAAACCAACAGGCCTTATAGTCGGTGGACTTACTAGTTACAGTATGCTGATGCATTCGCACACAAACACATGCACATATTTAGACACACACAAACACACACACACACATACACATACACAAACACACAAACACGAATAAACACACACAAACCTGCTTCCCCAATCTATATTTGCACTCAGCTCCCTTTCTCACAGCCTGTTCCATACACTTACGGTGCATATACAGTACACACACCTGGCGCCTTATCTTTGTCAGCATATTCAGGGTCCTTCAACTCCCTGCTGGGCTCTGAACTCCGTTGTGTCGTTGCACGAAGAACCCCCTCCAGGTGTGCCTTCCCTTATAACACACACACACACACACACACACACACACACACACACACACACACACAATGGGTCGTCAGGTGAGACACACCGTCAGTCTCACACCAACCTTAACCTCACTTTATCTACCTTTGCCAACTCAACATCTCACGAGTAAATACATTTGTGTAGGGGGGAAAAAATCTTTTTTTCTCTTGCATACAGTAGGTTGGGGTTGAGGAGGTGCAGTGACACGGTGTCCTGCTGGTGTCTATAAGGCAGTCCTGGCCGGAGTCAGGACACGATTTCCCCAGGCAAGGACACAGAGACCTGGCTCTCTCAGTCTCCATCACTCAGCCTGTCCTATACTGGAGCTACGTGGCCAGACTGCTCATGTCTCCCCCCCCCCCCCCCCCCCACCCCACACAAACACACACACACACACACACACACACACACACCTCATATGCATGGGATTTGCATAAAACAAAGACATGGCGCTCCCTCTCTCTCCCGTCGATGTCTGCTGCCATAGTTAAAACCACTGAGAAGAACACCCATCGACCAGACCACATATACAGCCTACACACACAGCCTCACTCATCTAAGCTTTGGCTGGCAGGTCGTCGGAGCGCAACATCAGTACAGCTGCAAGCAAGCAAGCGGCGTGGCAAAGCAAAGCAAAGCAAAGGGAGGCTGAGATTTACGAGGCCGACTAAGATAGACACCCTCATGGTTTTCCACTTTCATTCGTTTAACATCCGTTCCCCCTGGCATTGTTTATACTCCACACCCCTCGCCGGCGAGCAGAGGGCACCTAATTCACGGCGGTGACGTTGGGGAGGGGAGAGTCGGAGCACTTAAAACACTTCATCTAAAGATGATTTGTCCTTGTCTTGCCTGATGGCTTTTGTCCTGCTCCCCCCCCCCCCCCACCCCCTCCTGAAGTTAAGTGGAGCTGGAGAAAGGCCAGCTACTGATCCCGTGCCCCACTTAGACACAATCAAGTAAATAACACTGGATACAAAAAAAAAAACACCAAGGTGGGGAAGTGAATGAACACACACGAGCTCATAGCATCTCTCATCTCTTTTTGTGTCATAACCAAGCGCAGCACAGGGGGGATGGAACAATAAGTGAAACCATAACAGGAAAGATTGGGACTCCAATATACACTTGCACACGTTCCTCTCTGTCAATTGATTTGAGGACTAGAAGCCAATTCTTCAATCTGCCTTGCTTTCCGAGAATCGCTGTTTTTTTTTTCTCTTTTTTTTACAAAATCTGAACCTATTAAATTCCCGTGTGATTGAGTGGCGATAATATGATGGTTGGTGCTGTTCATCTGGCACAACGCAAAACTTTGTTTCCGTGTTGTGTTGTGCATTTCGTCTTTTCGTCAGGGTTTTTGAATGAAGTGGGTAAACACAAACAGCACTTGGCAAAGTTATGGCATTGATAGGGAGATCGAGAGCAATGTGATAGAGACATACTAGTCAAACTAGAGAAGCCGTGTGTTCTTCAGCAGATGAATAGGCAGAATCGACACGCTATGGTACATTAAGTATCCATTATAAAATCCTAACAGACACCTGTTATATGCTATACACACTTGTGTGGTGAATGTATCCACTCTCTATATGCAAGTATATTTAATAAATAATGAATATGGATTTCTTCGTGTAGGTTTATAATTGAAAAAAGGAAACAACATGACCAGTTAAAGTACTACATACAGTATTATAATCATGCTTGAGTACTGTGATTATTTTGAAAGGACTTGTATTCTGTGGACATCACTCACTGTTTTGAAGTTGAAATTACATACGGTATGAAAGCTGAAAGAGATCAAGTAAAGAGTGTTTTACCTCAGAGAGCCAAGGGCACGCAGGGACGGGGGCTTGAAATCACAGATGGAGGAATTTTCTCGATGACCTGAAGGAGCAGATAAGATGGGACAAAAACATTTAGGGGATGAATGAATGGCAAATGCTGTCTTTTTCTATTTTGCTGTGTGTCACTCTGCCTGTCAGACAGACAGATAAACACACACACACAAACACAAACACACACACACACACACACACACACACACACACACACACACACACAAAACAACATGTAGAGATCTATTCCGAGCAAGATTCACTCACTCACCTTGTATGTCTGGCGAAACACAGTACATGTATCATAGTAAGTGTTTGATGGGGAGGGGAATGTAAAAAAAATTTGCATGCAAATAGATTCTGCAGTCAGAACCCATGTATCAAAACACTGTAATCACATGAGACAAAACTAAAATATCTAAGCATACAGAGTGCCGTGGCAAAAGCTAAATAGTTTAATTTAAATTACACAATTAATTATTCTAAAAGGGAGGACATTTATCGTGCAGACAAGTACAGTAAATGGAGTGGAGTCCGGTAATGTCTGCCTTCCCTACTACCTCACAGACACTTACATAAGCACCCAGACCTCAAAACACAAAACACAGGCGGCTAAGCATGTTCCTCTAGGCAGGTCCAAATAGAGTCATTCATATCCCCGATAAATGTTGCTACACAAGTGGAAACATTAGCATTAGCTCTTAGCTCCTGGTGCTCTGACGCGCCAAGCAGCAGGGTCCCTCTAAAACGAGGTGGAAAATGACACTTGTGGAAATACATTAAACTACTGCAGTGAGGGAAATTTTAAATCATTGGACTTTCATATAAATGCCACATAACTCAGGCCCTGCAGAGTGTATGGAGCCAGCAGGGAAAAACAGTCATGATGCAGTATGGCGATATTACTACCTCAATTTAAAAGAAAGTGTGGTAACAGTGACAAAAAAAGGTAAAACCCTATGTTGAAAAAGACAAAAAGGCCTAACAAATGCTAAAGATTACAATGGACATGTTGGCACATATTACCCATCACAAATTATGGAAATTTTACATTAATGTACACTTGCTGAAGATTGATATTTGTTTTTCTCTTGAAATCCATATTTAGTCCCTTAGCTATTTTTATTAAGAAAACAACAAAGACATTAACGTCAAATGCCAGAAAACCTTATATTTATGATTTGAAAATTGTGATTGTGCTCATACATATCTCTGTATATATATTTTTTTTGTCAGTACACTTTACAAATCGTATGCCACTGTAATGCCATTGTAATGGGACTGCTGAGAGATGGCGTTGCATTTATTTAAGTCACAGGCCCTTGGTTTAGGTCCATTTACAGACATATAAAATTACCCCGGCAAGTCCCAACCAGCTCATTACCAACATAACCTGCAGCCAGTCTTTCAAGGACAACTCTCTAATGACACCACACGTATCCGCTTAATGTCTATTTGAAGCACGCTCTGACTTTCGGCCTCAAAGAAAGAAAGAAATTTATTGAAAGAGCAAAGTGTACTGTGATAAATAAATAAATAAAATAAGGATCTTAATTGATCCCTGATGTGTGTTTAGTTCTAAAGAAGTGAGTGTGTCTGTACTCTAGCTCTCATATACTGTACACTGTGCATTGAGAGGATTGCTTTTTGTCTCTGTATCTGCTATGCATCCGAACAGACCATTCAGCATTTGCAGATGTGACTGCACCTGGTCGCCCTGAGACACCTGACTACTGCCACAGTCGTACATGATCAAAACTTTTTGAATTTGACACAGAGAAAAATAGTCTGAAGATTGAATATATTGTTTACACTAAAATTAGATTACAATATTCTTACCTAATTTTTTTCTTTCAAAGAAAGAAAAAATAAATGTATCAATTTCATGTAAAAGGCTAAAGTTAACTTATCATCAACAATGCACAGTGCCCCAATTGTAATACAGTTATACTAAACATTTCCATATTTCAAAAATGACAAAATGTAATTTCTATTTTATTTTGCCAAGATATGTGTTTGAATGATACATGAAAAAAACGTAATGAATTAAAATGTTTCAATACTCTGGGATTCATTGCACTATAGAGAGGATGAATAAATCCCTCCGCAAAAAGAAAAAATCATTGTGATTGCTGCCTGGTTGTTTTGTTATGTCTTTGCAAACACCAAAAAACATGTGTTGAATGACGCAGTGTGAGAATACAATGTAGTGCTGACTGTAATCATCATGAGTGCCACAGTCAGTTAAACCAGTACAAAAGCGTACTGTTATTATCATTCATTCCAATTAACAGTGACTCTGTTGCTTTTTCTGTTCAGCTACAGGAGAGGAAGTAAGGAAAATGTTTGGCAGAATGAAACTCAACTTGCCAGTCTTCGGCTGAGTTCCATATGTCCTTCGTGTTCTGCGCACATTTTAGATAATATTTGGCTTTTCTGCATGTGAAAACTTAAACACTGTTTGTGTATTTATAACCTCTCTATATGAGCCTGTTCTTATTAAATCTATAGAGAACATTCAAACACATCAACTAATGATATATTATTTAAATAGAAAAAATGTAAACTGTGAGAGTGTCATTTTTGAGAAAGTGGTGAAATACAGGAAATGGGTAAAAAGAAAAAAATGGCAGCAATTGATCCTAAATTTGACTGTGTGCTGTTGCATGTCGGATGTGCATTTACATCTTATTCAGTGGGTTCTGGGCAGGGGGAAATGAGCATGAGCTCCCCAGGGCAGGGATTACTCTAATGACTTTGAGAGCAGCCTTGTGAGCTGTAACTTTTGACCTCTGCTCATCCTCTGCTTCTCCAAAAGACGACAGGAGACACACACACACACACACACACACACACACACACACACACACACACACACACACACACACACACACAAAAGCAAGCATTTTAGTGGATCCACACAGTCACTAATCGACATCACACACCGGGTGCTGTGAGTTAAGAGATGCAGAATCACACACAAACAGCACAACAAATCCTCTCCAGCCCTTCCCCTGGCACCATGTAAAGCCTGCAAGAATTCAGACCCCCAACCAGCTCTTATTTTTAGGTTTGTCAACTGGCTGCACTGCTCCTTGAGTGAACATTGTGCTGCATCTTATGTTGTCAGCCCGCATAGCGCCAATGTTCCATATGAGTGCATCATTGGAAAATCAATAGATTTATCACTTACATAACCATTGGCACCGGTTCCACACATATACCAAGGAAACATCTTTTTGCAAATTAGATCTGTCTTCACGCAAGTGTCGCTTGGCCGTGACACTGAAGCATATTCGAGTCAGATGAGTGCCAGAATACAAAAACACACAAGCATCGTCATGCAAAAGACTGGGTCAAATCTATGCAGAGCCATTTAATATTTATGTGTGTATTTTGCGTTTGTACTGGTGGGTGTAGGCTGGCGTGTGTGTTTTCATTTGTAGTCCATGGACATTAGAGCACTAACTGATCCGTCCCAATAATGAAACAATCAAAATAAACAAGCTAAATAGTCTAACAGGGACAACCTATAACCAAAACCAACTTTAAAAAAAAAATTGTATGCCACTCTAAACACATGATAAAATAGACCAAACAAATGCATGGCCTTTGGAAAACTCAAAGCCTGACTCCCTCATAAAGAAAAGAAAAATGTTTTCTCTTTTAAATGGCAAGTACGTGTTCATTAAAGCAGTGAAAAGCAAACAATTATCCTCCCTGTATAAAGTCATCCAATACATTGTTGTTGTGGTTAATTTGAGAAATATCAAAAAAATACAGCAGCGCCCACTGCTCCGATCAAATAGAGGTAATTAGATAAATTGAGGAAGAAGGAGAGCGGCTTGGCTGTAAATTGCATGGTGTGTGTGCATGCTAAGACCCAACACTGGCACAGCTGCACCGAGCCGCACTCACGATTTATCATCTCTACATCGCAGGAGCCAGTGGCCCACACCACTATTAATCATCAGCAAAATCATTTAATTCAGCCCAAGCCCCGACTATTGTCTCAGTCTCTCCCCTCACTCTAGGCAAATCAGCCACCACAGCCACAGCAGCAGCAAAAGCCCCTAAGAGGAAATCACACAAAACAGAGTGGGGACCCAAGAGTGGGGTTAACACTGGCTGGCTGCTGCTCTTGTTTTTCTTCTTATCTTTTTGTTTTCTTTTGACAAGCTTTGTAGCACATCATCACGGATAGTGCAGAACAGTGCTTTCTTTTAAAAATTGAACAAGTATGAAATTCTGAACTGGAAAGACTATATGTTGGATGAGAGAAATACCAGTTGATCATTCAGTGCTTTGTTAACACTCTGAAACATTAGTAGTAAGTTGTTATATGAATGGTGCCCTGTATATATTCTTTGCCCACAGCCGAGTTGCAGAAAGGGCTGACAAATCCAGACTGAACTAGTCCTCAAAAACCTCCCCGTTTCTTTTTGAAAGTGTATTTTGGCACACGTTGCTCTTCCTGTTTCAACAAACAAATTGTTCTGAAAGAGTGAAACAAGATGCCCCACAAGGCCATGTCTTGCCCCAGAATGTTTAGCAAGAACTTTTTCCTCTTGGTATTTCAGACAAGTGGCCCTTTTGGGTTAGTGCACCATTGCAGTGCAAACGTTATTCTGAAAGCAGCCAAAAATCAGCTGTCTAAACACCAACTGAAATGCAAGATTGGGTGCATTGAGCCTCATTCTGCCCACCACAGCGACTGACTTACATTGGCACCTTCTCCTGCAAGCGCCCCCTCAAATGCCTGACAGGACTGTGCCCTCTCTCTCTCTCTCTCTCTCTCTCTCTCTCTCTCTCTGCATCCCCTCATCGAGAGCATGGCTGCTTCAGGCCAATGTCCAGGCCCACTGACAACCAGGGTAAAGTGAGGTGAAATGGGGGAAAGCCAAACGATGACAGGCTAATGTCACTGAGCACACTGTGTCCGAAGAACATAGAGACAGAGACAAACAGCGGGCACAGTACACGTACAAATGCATTTCAGGAAGCGATGGAGGGTGCAAATGTAGAACATGCATTGCCACAAAAAATGCACATAGAGATGTGATCCTGTTGAAAAAAAAATACATGCACAAACACATACATATGCATGCACACACACACACACACACTTGCACACATACACACACGCACACGCACACACACACACACACACACACACACACACACACACACACACACACACACACACACACACACACACACACACACACACACACACAAGCTAGATCAGCCCGAAGAGTATAGGTGTCTGAGTGGTGCCTTCATCACACACACACACACACACACACACACACACACACACACAAACACATACACAAACACACACACACACACACACACACACACACACACACACACACACACACACACACACACACACACACACACACACACACACACATACACACACACACACACACACACACACACACACACACACACACACACACACACACATTGAAGTTAACAGACATGCATGCTCACACCCACACAGATACACGCACCGGCAGAAAGAGAGAGTCATACACGCACGGGCACGCACACACGAACACACATCACAGGTCACATTATTTCACAATTGAATTAACCAGATGTAATTACGATGTATAAATCATATTGGAGTTCCATAAACAAATATGAGGGTGTAATTCATGGATCAAATTAATTAAAATGGACAAAGATGATATTTCACTAAACATAATAATGTGATCGTGAAGATGGAGTTGAAATGTTCAAACCAAACTGGCAACAAATGAGATTTGACTCTCAGCCCAAACGCGTTAGGATTATTATATCGTTAGAATAATTTCCCCCCCACAGTTAATTTGTGGATTTTGAATAAAATAAAATAAACATAAAACCTGTATGAGACAATAGCGTGTGAGAACAAAAGTGCATTCAAATGTAGGCCACCGCGTGTCTTAATCTTTGTTCGTGGTTGCATCAACTTATCTGTAACACCGGACTTCTATCTCTATCACAGTTTTTATATGCAGAACTCAAACCTCAAAATGGAAAAAGTGCTGAAACCTGAATTACTTTTATTTTTATTTTATTTTTTGTCTCCACCGGTTTGGGTGAATTTGTAAATAACGTTGTTCTTCTGATTGGTTCAGGGGTGGCCCGTTATATAATCGTTGTAGGAAAACACATTGTGAAGGGCGACAGCATAAACCGTTTACAGTGTTCAAATGTATAGTGCAGTAATCTCCACCGTGTTTTGATTCCGTTTTCATTGTGTGCGAATCACCAAAGCAAAAAATTCAGGACAAGTAAAAAAAAAGTGAGAAACGTATTGAAGACAATTACATACATTTATTGCATATCATTTAATTGTAAGAAATGAAAAACGAGCACATATGAACATCACATATGGTTAGTGAGTGAAATGATTTTGCACAGCAAAATATATATAATATACTATATAAGAAGAACGATTAATTAACATATTTTCAAGATTTCTTGGCGAATGGTACTCCCTCATTTTGTACAGGCAGGGTGTCAATCCCTAACGATCAAACAATGTCCAGACATCATTGATTATAATAATTGTTATTGCTTTGCAAATATTGAGTTCGTTTAAGACAAAACAACAGTCTCTCCTGAACTGATAATAAAGTATCAAACTGTTACGATAACGTGGTAACAGAAAATCTAACTTATATCTTCTTGAGCTGTGATGAATAATAACTTTTCCTTAACTTGCACATGATTACAGGCGATATTCTGTTTCTCTGTGTGTGTGTGTGTGTGTGTGTGTGTGTGTGTGTGTGTGTGTGTGTGTCTGCATTGTTTCCAAAAACACTTCCGACCGTTTATAACACACATTTCCAAAAGCGTGGCAATTTAACTTTGACTTCAACTGTGAGAAATGTCTTCTTCAACAATTCATTTTTGAAAAAACAATAGAAAAATGTGTGGGGGGAGACCAATGGAACTGACACACTTCTGATTGGGGCGCGTGCTGCAAAGCGCTGTTTATGCCCTCAGTGCTGCTCGTTGTATAGGCTGGAGCCGAGCCAATTTATCTCAACCGAAATACTTTTTTTGCAGCAATGTCCTTGTCAATTCTACAAATATATGCTTTAACCTGTAGCACGTCACCTCCTGCAACTTAGATGATACAACTTTGTACTTGCATCAATCTTTAACAATCTAAACCAAAAGGTTTTCAAATGCAGAATGGAATACATTTTAATATCAATATAGGCGTTAAGCAACAGGCTAGACTTTCAGGAAAGGGATGGGTGATTTCCTTAATAGTAAAGTTCCTCTCCTCCCCCCCATCAGACCATGGTTCCCCACCGATCAACTTCCACCAGGAATGCTGTGCGCATTCACCGCAGCCTAATGACAGCCGATGGTGCATAGGGCTGCAACACAGCTGAAATTACCTTGTATAGATTACATGGGGTGGGAAGTCGTGACACTTTTTTGTTGCTGTCCCAAAAAAGTGAAAAAAAAGCCATAAATGAAGTATGAATGCCATGCTGGAGTCATCAGATAAAAAAGGACATATTCAAGCTCAGAAACAAAAGGAAAAAAAAACAGAAACAAAAACCATACATGTCCAGCATGCAGGGCAGTTCAATGACACATCTCTTTTAAAAACAATGAACAGTTTGTAATGAATACAGTCTTTTGTTGCTCAGCACATTAACAAGCATGAGATGAGGTGGCGTCAAACGGCAGGCTCGCAATCCTCCGAGTTTGGCAGACAAAAAAATATAACAAAAAAATATATATATATATAAAAAAATACCAAAAACATATTGTCGATGGATGCAGTTTTGACCGTAACTGTACACTGACTGCAAAGTAAAATGATGAAAAAGGGGGCAGGTTGATGAACTTCAAAGTAGAAGTATAGTATACTTAGTGCAAGCATGCACACTTCGTATACTGCGGCATAAAGTTGGAACAACTTTCAAAATATCATATTCTACTCAACACTGCAAATGTAATGAACGACGAACAATCCTGACTTACAGGCTACTGAGTGTGAAAGAGAAAAAAAAAGTTGATGAAAAAGTTTTATGAATATGCCTCTCCAAAATGAAAAACACGGATGACAAAAGCCCTCCAAATCTAAAAACAGTCGCAGAGCAAACTCTTGAAAAAAAAGTATAAAATGAAAAAAGAAAAAAGTGGACAAATTAGTTCTTGGTCTATTAGGCATTTGCGCCAAATGAAAAAGAGAAAAAGTTTCATAATGAAAACTTTTTTAAAGCGGGGGTGAGTAACTCATCTGATATTCTTTATTTTTCTTTTCACGATTATGTGGAGACTCACATGAAAAACTCCGGGGATGAAGGGTTGTTGTCGCTGCTGGATCCATTTTCTCTGAAGCCGTTACTGATGAGCTTCTCATACTTTTCTTTGTACGCGTCCCTCTCCCGGACCAGCCTGGAGATCTCTGCTTTAAGGTGATCGACTTGCGAAATGAGGTGCGTCTTCTCTCCCTCCAGGACGTGCCGCTGCTGGACCCGCTTGTACCGGCAGGACTGCGCGTAGCCTCTGTTCTTTAGGGTCCTCCTCTTCTGTTTCAATCGGATCACTTCTTCCTTGCTGACCCCCCGTAGCTGCCGGTTGAGCTCCCGCACTGTCATGCTGACCAGCTGGTCGTCTGAAAACCGGTCATCCAGGCGCATGTGTGGGTGCATGGACCCAGAAGAGCTGTTGGACTGGCCGCCGGGTGTCTGGTGGTGGCCGCTGCTGTGGTGGTGATGGTGGTGGTGGTGGTGCGGCGCTCCGTTCTGAGCGGCTGCCGCAGCGATAACTGCCGACACCACTGCGGCGGCGGAGCCCATCTCTTCCCCGGCCATGGTGCCTCCTGGCCCGGCTGCGCCAGCAAACTGCTGGCCCCTCGCGTAGCCATCGAAGGACTGGAGCTGGTGAGTGCTGTTGATCAGCGCCTCGACTGCGTCTTCGGGGCTGAAGCCCAGCGCCTCTGGATTCAACTGCTGTTGATAACCGGACATCCAGTAGAAATCCTCTATGTGTGCCTTCTGCTCGCTCCCCGAGCCCGGACTGGGCGCCGAGAAGCTTGGGGAAGGGGGCACCGAGCTGCACGGCGTGCTCATCGGGGTGGAAGACAAGGATCCCCCGGCGATAAGGCGACTGCACTGGCTGATGTTGCGATCGGGCTCCACCGGCTCCTTTTTCACTTCAAACTTCATCAGATCGAAGTCATTAACATATTCCATGGCCAGGGGACTGGTGGGCAGGTCGGAGTTGCTCATTGCCAGCTCTGATGCCATCCTCTTGCTGCTGACAGTCCTCCAAGCGGGGTGAAGCGCAGCTGTCAAACTGGGTTGGTTGGGAAGAACGTGAGCCAGTTTGATTTTTAAGCGTTTGTCTGGAAACTGAAAAATAAGGTTTTCAGCTTCCCTTTTTGCAGCCACGGACTTGCAGGCGTGCGAGAGTAGTTTTTCTTTGCAGAGTCTATTGCACAGACACACCAGTGCCGCGCGCACGAGTAGCGGAGTCCTCTTTCAGCGCATGAAATTCGGCGGTTTTGTATTTCAAACATTTAACACTTTACGGTTTCCTCATGAATACATTGCGCACGCGGAGAAGGAGAACAGCCGAAAGTAAGGGAGTAGGCTAGTGCAGCCCCGCACGTTTAAGCCGCTGACTGCTAGGGAGATTTTTTAGAAGGATCACACAGCAGATGAGTTTAAGAGCATTGTAGCTGCCCTGACGTCAGGATGGAAATGGAAAATTGACTCGGACGAAGAGCCAATAGGGTTGCACACTCCGAGAGCTAATTAACATATGAGTAGCCTACAGAAACAAAACTTTTCGCAACTGTCAAAGGGCATCAGCTGACTGTCAGCTGGGATACAGACCTATTTATCTAGCTATGGCCGTAATTTAAATCTCCGTGTTTTAAAGGAAAGACAATGTATAGAGTACTGGTTTAATTTATTTCGATTGTACTGGATGAAGGGAAGCGTGCATGCTGTAATTCTTTTAACTTTTGAGCCCCAATGCAGAGCGTTTGAAGAAAAAAACAAGATAGATTTAGATAGATAGATAGATAGATAGATAGATAGATAGATAGATAGATAGATAGATAGATAGATAGACAGATAGATAGACAGATAGATAGATAGATAGATAGATAGATAGATATACAGATACGTAGATGTTTGATTTGTAAACTCTAAACGTGTCATAACTATACACCTTGTATTAAATGCAGGCTACTTAATTTTATATAAAAATGTTTTTTGGTGCTGTTTTCATGCAGCATTTTGCATTTACTTTTTTCACACTGAAAAAATCGAATTAATGACAATATGTAATTTTCCGTTATTTTGAAGCACAAATGCGTTCATAGAACAAAGTGGCATTTATGAATGGTGTTGAGCGGTAACTTCTGAGACAATTGAGCAGAAATGTGAGCGGTGGATTGTTGAGAATTGTCATGCCTCTGCGCACCATTATAAAACTCAACACTGCCACCTTTTGGACATGCCTTTGCATGGGATTCCCCTTTCAATCACTATAACAGTGGACACAGATTTCAAACAAAATCACACAGTGGATATGAAAACATGCTTTTTGCGCAACACACACACACACACACACACACACACACACACACACACACACACACACACACACACACACACACACACACACACACACACACACACATTAATTGTATTATTATTGTTATGTTATCAAGGAGAAGACTCCAATACTCCTTGTGAATTGCAAAGGAGTTTTGATAGAAAGTAGAAGGAAGAAGTCATGTCACAGGAATTGAACCCAGTGTTCTATCCAAACTGTTCTTATGTCCCACAGCCATAAAAATCACTTTATCTAAGCAATGGCCCAGGCGTGACAAACCAATTGGCTGTAAACCAATCTGGTACATTGCACGTTATCTCAGTTCAGAGGTCTATTAGTTTTAATTGACTTGTGTACAACAGTAACAGTAAGTTTCCATTGTATCCTAACCTTGTGGATCAAACACTGTGTAAGGGATATGTGATCAACTTATTTTTTTGTATTAAGGTGCTGGATACAGGGGCCCTTGCCATGCTCTATATTTTATTTTAGTATTTTTACAGAACAAACAACTTCACTGCTGGTGTGAAGTTTAACTTATAATACTTAAGTACCTGATATAGAACCTATAATGCTAAATGATTCCGCTGATTTCCTGCATTACTAAAATCATCAGCAAGGATGACATTAACGCTAGGTTTGAGTTTCCTGTTGAATCTGCATTAATGGCAAAAATGCAATTAACTAATGACACATGGCAGTTTACTCATTCAATAATAATGACATTTGTTGGGGAAAAGAGTGAAGTACTAAGCTATGTTAAGGCTCGGTCACACTGGCAAGATACAGCGTTGATTTCTTCTGTGGCCTCTTTTGACATGTTGCTGACAAATAACCATTTCTTTCCTGTGACAAAAGCCTATAATCATAGTCTCTCTCTCTCTCTATCTCTCTCCCTCTCTTGTGCTACCTACCTCTCTCGTTCTCTCTCTCTCTCTCTCTCTCTCTCTCTCTCTCTCTCTCTCTCTCTCTCTCTCTCTCTCTCTCTCACACTATTTCTGTCTCCCTCCTAACCCCCAAGTGTATGATCTCATCATTGCAAAGATGTGTATTTTTAGATTCCTGGGGGCACACTATTTAATGATAGGCCAAATCAGTCACGCCCCTCCTGCCAAAAGCTGTAGAAGATGATCCTGCCAATCAGCCAGATATTTTCAAAACCATAAATAGTTTTTTTTAATGCAGTGGAAACACTTACTTATTCTGCATCTCTCTCTCTCTCTCTCTCTCTCTCTCTCTCTCTCTCTCTGTTTTGGGTGGATATTTGATGTTACAGCTGTTATAGTAAATGCACAAACATACTGACATATGCTGTATGTAAGTATCTCAGTGATGCCATTTTGATCACAATAAGGACACACTTGTGGAATACATAATTTAATATATTAAATATTTATTTTTGAAAGTGTGTAGAAGAAAGGTTAGCAGTCTGTTTATGGCACAAAAAACAAGTTAACCAAACACACAAGGGACAACGGCAGTTACTGAACGTTCTAGTTTTGTGCGTGTGTGTGTGTGTGTGGCTCCAGCAAAAAACCCAAATAGAACCCTATTGTTTCTGTTACCATTCTGTAGCCTTGTCATCTGTTTGGGCTTACCTGTTCGTGGGAAGGCACAGCAGTGGCCCGTTTCCCTGGGGTACGGCCACAGCAGAGCGAGACTAATACACAAACGAAGGGAGAGCTCATTAGTCATGACAGAAGAAAGTGGCGGACCTAATTTAGCTGCTTTTGTGCCTTTGAAGTTATTGATGATGGAGAGATGAGAGAGAGAGAGAGAGAGAGAGAGAGAGAGAGAGAGAGAGAGAGAGAGAGACCGTGCATGTGGAGAATATCAGGCCGCTGTGAAGAGTATACAGTGCAAGTTGTGAGGTGGAAGAGCAATGCAGTGTGTCTCACAAAGATACGAAAAATTGCAACATATTTGAATGGGTCAATCAGACTTTTTTATTGTTTAAGTTTATAAAACTGGATGATTTTTGGAACCAGATTATTTAAAAGAGCGTGGCTGTGATAGCACAGCGGTGATTATGGCGCTCCCATTAGTAAAGTGGATTGATGGCCTCGACATTGTAGAATTCAGAATTGCTAAGTCAAAGTTTGCATAAGTTTAGATTGTGATGCTTTTACATGTTATGTGTAGTTAAGATCCCTATGTCAAGGATTGATCTGACTAACGACTATATCATCTGGTGGTGGTTGAATATGTACATTTGCAAACTCCAAATCTAAAAATATTCCCAAGAGTTTCCCTGCAACATCTTATTGTTATTAACACCTCTTTAAATAGACGGGACAGCCCTCACACGTCCGTAAGAAATCATGTGATGTCAAATATAAATAAAAACAATTCCACATACAACTCCCTTTGTACTGACCACTTGTCTGCAGGGACACTTAACTTAGGCGTAGTGATATGCAACAACATAGCTTGTGACGATCTTCGGAGAAAATGCTTTTTACTCGTAAACAAAAACAATCCTTTAACGTAAACTCAGCAATAACATATGTGTCATTTAGATTACAGTGTTAGTTAGAGAAAAACTCAGAACCCCTTTGCTCTAGTTAGCGATCGAGGCAACAAGAGTGGAAAGAGCAGAGGTCAGTGAGTTGTTTGCTGTATGTCTGTTAGACTGTGTGTGTGTGTGTGTGTGTGTGTGTGTGTGTGTGTGTGTGTGTGTGTGTGTGTGTGTGTGTGTGTGTGTGTGTGTGTGTGTGTGTGTGTGGGTATGTTGTGGGGGTTGCACAGTTCCAGACAGAGCTCGATAAGGCCATCTAATCAGCCCTGTTGCATTCCAACACTTTTGTAAGTCGCCCCCAACCCGAGCTTATTACTGTATCCATGTCTGCATTGGTGAACACCTGAAAGCTGATAGCACCTGCAAACACACAGGCCACGTAGGTGAAAGAATGGAGTCGCATACCTCCTAATACGACAAAAACACTTTGTTCGAGCATTGCTTTTAACAGACGGAAACTCTAGCCGCTGCTTTACATCTCTCTACCAACTGGGAAGAGCTGGAATTGCTCTGGGGGCACAATTTCATCAACAGTTTAGTGGGAACAACAAAGCTGGAATATCAATTTTCACCCCGCCAACAGAATGCGGGCACAGCCATGTCATAATTACCTTAATCCATTAGTCAGAAGGAGGGTGAGGCTGAGAAAGGGTGCGACAGAGGACAGAGCTAGACAAAACAAGGTCAGGAGCAGAGCAGATCTGCGGTTGGAGGTGGATTTTGGATGGCCTCTGTGACACTGGGGGAAAGTATTTGGTAGCCTGCAGCTAGTGGGCTCTGTGTGACAGGAGAACTCCAGTGCATGACGCTGAACTATAGTATCAGTTATGTGTGTTGACGGCGAGGGACCAGCACTGAATATGTTACAGTGATGTGAACGGCACAGTCACGTGTTTTCTAGATTGTCTCATGCCCCTTTTCCACCAACGGGAACCAGGTTCCAGTTCTGGACCGGTCGGTTCAACTTGGGAACCTAAGAACCACTTTATTCTGTGTACGTCAACTGAAAACACCGCTCTCCCGGCTAGCGCTAACACTAGCTTTAAGCACAACAACAGCGGTGGATACGATTTTTACACGTGTTGCCTCTGGATCTAAACACGACCTATTCATATTCGCAATGGTCAATGTGAATGCTACGTTCGGGATTTATGTTGACATGATTATTTCTCGTAGTAGCTGTGTTTTTATGGCGGGCATGACGTTTTAGTTGGTCTGGTTGGCCAGGGTTATCCCTCCCCCGGCCCCTGACGTAAGTGGTTCGCAGTTCCAGATCAGCTCAAAACTGGTGCTTCCCTGGAACAGTTCCACAGTTCCCGATTGGGCACCGGCTCCGAACCGGCACAGATTTTGCATCAGTGGGTAAGGGGTTTCAGTGTCACATGAGGTGGGTGACGTACAGTTTTGTAGTTTAGTCCTTTCAAATTTATTCCACTTACCCTTCCAACGGAAAACTTGTCACATTAAAATAACAACGGTTGCTAATTAATACTGTGTGGCCTATAAACGTGGGCTACTCTGTGAACCAAATGTAAAGTAATCGAAGAAGAATGGTCAATATTGCACAAGAGTTGGCAGAGTGGCTTGCATATTACGCATAATTACATTCACATGAACATAATATATTGGTTTACTGTCATGTGTAAGGTTAATGTGTATCGCAATGTAATGGCTTATTAACTGTTGGATAGCTTTCCAGGGTTATCTCTTTTGCATGTCCTCGATGCTTCACGCGACTTAGACTTTCAACTCTGACTTTGTGTGTGTGTGTGTGTGTGGGTGGGGGGTTGGTTTGGGTTGCGTTGCATTGCATTGTGCCTTACCTGTATACAGTATCTATGCTTGTGTGCGAGTGATTGTGTGTCGCTGCATGCATTTACAGTATGTATGTGCTTTTTTATTGTTGATTTGACTCAAATTCAAAAGAAATATTTACAGTGGTGATGTCATGCATGACACCAATTTCTACCAGACTAGACCAAGTTATACTTACAAGACAAGAATTTCAGAGAAAGCAATGCAATTCAGAAAGCCATGTTTTGTAAGTGCACATGAAAGGTATACATAATATTGCATCGTTATCTGCATTGTGAATATATATAGAAAGGAGCAAAGTATTTGGCGCAATAATGCAAACCAACATAAATACTTCTAAATATGGCCACCAACATGACCATGAATTTACCAGTGCCTTTCTCGGGCACTGGCTAAACAAAGTCATTCAGGGATACTGTATTTGCCTACATTAGATAGTGTGTGTTTGTATTCTCATAATATTATGTCCACCTCCTTTAATTTACCTCTACTGGGCCAATAGGAATTGCAGCAATGTTGTCGCCCACTACCAAGTGTTTGGCAAGTCTCAAGCCTCCACCTCCAAGCTCCCTCTGTGCCCTTGAACTACTGAAGCCTGGAACTGACAGTAACAAGAGAAGTATAGTTTCCCCAGTTAAGCTATAAATTGAAGCATATATCCAATAAAAATATCAGAGAATAAGAGCTGAACTGCTTTGTACAAGTATTTGCCCCATTGTCTGTTGTTGAGCAGAAGGACATGTGCAAGGCAACAGTAATGTGTGTTGAGAGTGTGGGTGTGTGTGTGTGTGTGTGTGTGTGTGTGTGTGTGTGCGTGTGTGTGTGTGTGTGTGTGTGTATTCCCACATATACAACATATAATAGAGACAATCACACTGAACTAATGTTTTAATGTGGTTGTTGTTTAACTTGTGGATATATAACTGTATCTGTGGTGTTTTCAGATTCATGCCTAAACCACCATTTTAGAAAGCCACATAGTTACCAAACACAATCTGTCAATGGGCCTCTTATTCTTCTCAAATGCAACGGAAAGTGTAGCTGTGGACAGTATAAGACTTGTTTTAGAAAATGTATAACTTGTTTTGTTTTGTTTGAGAGACAGATGACAGATGATTGCGCAGTGATGAAAGATAGATGGATATTTGAATATGGATGTTAGGGATCCTATTGACGCCCCTCTGGTCGTGCGTCTTCAGATATAATAGATTCCCTCATCTCCAATCACATTGCACATCACCCCCATACTAATTTGTAAATAGAAAGAAAGAGAAAACAAGAAAACAAGTGGGCACAATGACACAAACCTACTCCCAAATGCATGCATGGTTACACAAACGCACATAGGGACACAAACACTCACACACACACACACACACACACACACACACACACACACACACACACACACACACACACACACACACACACACACACACACACACACGCATGCTCATATAGCCTAATGAGAGATCTGCTGACCTTTCTTCATGTACCCCTGGAGAATATTGATGAATCCCCTTTTAAAAATAACTCTCGCCTTGTAGGGTCATTAAATGATTTACAGTTATTTCACCAACACATAATTATTACATTTATTATTTTTGGACTGTATACAGGGTTGGGCCATTGTGGTAGAAGGTGGGCCTCTTAATACACAATAGGGGGGGGGATTAAAAGTTTATTTATCAGGAATACACTTTATGTATGTTCCACTCAGAAGTGAACTTTACAAGAAAAGAGTGTAGAGCTTTAAGTGTGGCGCATTAGCCACGATGAAACTAAAACTGCTGCATTTATGGTGCATTGTCTGAGAAGCGAAAATAAAAGCTATTAGAGTGGAGGGAGAGAACACAGAGTTTTAGTGATCGGGCAAATCGTATGTTATATTCCCATAGTATGCCGCAACTTTAAAGCTCCGATCCTGTGTTTCGTCCATTTCTAATTGTAGGATTTGCGATGACATTTAAGTATTTTATCGGCACACAATTTAAACCTTTATGAGACAAACCTTTTGTCTTAATGAAACGTGAGTGGATGAATTTCGTCCCCTCTAGGATCATTCCTATTAACCGTGTCGAATCGGACATAATCTACCATAGTACGCTGAGTTATCACAGGTAATGTCACATTTGCTCTTATGGCAAAAAGACATTCAAATTGTAAGGTTATGGAATTATCCTTAGTCAGAGCCATCTCGGACCTGGAAATGTGCATCACTTGCTGTACTATGCTACCACTATCGTCACTACCAATATGATTAAGGCCCTTTGTGTGCTTGAATCCTGCATTCTGTATCTGTTCCTTGTCACGATATCTTCCCAGTTGTTATGCCACTAAGCTGGTTAAAATGTCATCTGACTGTGATTGTGAGCATGGCCCCCTCAAACACTCCCACTGGGTGAGGCGCTTAATGTTCATCCGAGCCCCGCGTTGAGCACTCGGCATTAAAAAGCCGACTGAAGCCCAAATGAAGATGATTTAAATGAAGTCATTGGAGGAACATTTAATTACCATTGGAGCGTAATTGAATGTTTCTCTGAAGTGCTGAGTGACTCCTAATGAAATGAGAAAAAGCGGGGGAGATACTGACGAGGCTGCAGCGCAGATGCTGATAGGCAGGCCCATTCTACAGGACAGATAAAAACGATCAGAGAGGCATCTATACGGGATAAATGATGCCAAAGAAGAAAAAACAAACAACAAAACAAGCTTACTTGTATTTGTTTCTTAACCTTTGTTTATCTTAATTCATTTTAACTATTCATATGGAATGTTATTGTTATTTATATCATGATTATTTGTACCTTTATTTTCTATAATTGTTGTATTGAATTTTTCGTATTGAACCAGGAAGGTCTTCTTTCTTTATAAGTTGTATTTTATTGATTCACTTCAAATATTGTTGATGAATGTGACCGAAAGTTATTCAAAGTACAGTGTAATGGTAATACATTGTGAAGTTTTAAGTAGCTATTTGGTATAAGCAGACATGTTAGTGATGGGTGGAGTCACATATAACAGAGGAATAGGTGAGTGATGTGTAAGGTAATATTTACAGGGCAGGTGTGCATCTTGGCCAGTAAAAAGGCCCTTCCTCTGGACATATGCAGTTAAGCTGAGGCTAAGCCTTGGCCCTACCATTTTAGCTTGCTTATTTCATGTCCTTTTTGGAAATTCCCACATTGCAAAATCCCCACACCTGCACCATCCATTGCAGGGAATTTCTCCCTCTGCTCACTCAGTGTGTTCTTGTGACAGTGAGCGCCTCCACATGTGTATGCAAGTAAATATGTGTCTGTCTTTACGAGTGGCAGAAGCAGCAGCTGCTCTCCCCATGGCCCTTTCAGTGTCTGGGAGCCCAATGGCCTCAAGGCATGTAGATACCAAATAAATTCACCTTTTAGCTTCATGTAGGCTTTGGGCAAACCGTCAAAACAAATAAATGGATGGATTTAAGAGTAACCCACTCCTGATGTTCTGTTGCTTCCCCCTTTTCTGTCTTGTTTTTTTTCATCTCCGTTGAGCTTTCTCTCTAGAGATACTAGCAAGTCGTTGTTTGCCGAAGTCTACTTTGTATTTGTAACGGGGCTTCGACATAAAGCGAGCGGAAGCTGGTTGGTTAAATGCTGGTGACGCTATTATAAGGTTAAATCTAGAGTATACAAGCCTGCGGTCTGTATGGTGAGAGCATTTCCTGCAGAACAATGAGTCTCCAAACTTGTCAGACTGAGGCAGACACAGGGAGATAGGGGTGGAGAGGGAGTGAGAGAAAGGGATCATCATCCTTACACAATGTGTACAATTGATCTATACTTCTCGTCAACTGAGTTCATCAAGTTAAAATGTATTCTAACATACAACATGATCATTCTAAATCAGCAGGGTTCTTAGTGTTTCAGAAATTCCCAATACTCTTTTTAATTTTGGCTGCATGGCTGTTCATACACTCATTCTATGCTTTTAACCTTTCCCTGGCCTAGAGTTATCTGAAGTCTTGAAGTCATGAAGTAAGCCTGTATTTGTTAAGATCTAACTTTCTTGAATATAACCACTGCTTAACTGAAGTTAATGCAAACTCATTTGAAAATCACACGAATTGTCGGATACAAATTTTCTCACAAACCGAAAAAATATGGGTCTATAATTGGAAAACTAGTCTCTCCAAGCAAGACTGAGGAGCTGTTGGGGAAAATCCAGTTTCAGCAATGTGTTCAAATGTCTTCTTTATTTATTTGTTCTGATCTCAGAGGTAATTATGAAAACAACTTAAAAATATTGGGGGTAAGGATATAAAATAGGCTGATAATGTTTTATGATTTGAATTCACTGTTAGGTAAAATTTTTTCAGGAACAGGATTTTAGGATGTGATTCCCCAAGCAAATTATAAACTAACCCAGTAGAATTTGTTTCCTTCATAATAATAATATGAAGAGTCTATGAGGCGCTCAAGGAATACTGAGTCTTCTGTACGATACACGATACGATACACTTGACAGCAATTATTTACATAAATTGTTAAATTAATCAGCACATTGTTTTTCCTATTTATTTATTTTCAAATCCCTGTAGGACCATTCTGAGATCAACCTGGATTTTACAATCCAAGGCATTCAAAATGAATCCATGCATTTATTATTTGGTGTATAAATATATCAATATGTTAAATATACAAGTATTCAGGACCGCAAACACACGTAAACTTTAATGTGCATGCAGTTTGGCAAAACCACTGTAATTATTTGTGGTAATACAGAAACATTGCTCCGTCCTTTGTTTTTGACTGAAGTATGGGCAACTTGTGTACTATTATCCCAGCAGTTTGGACTCTAGCCAATCATTGATTCACAGTATCCTACCTTTCTCCATGCAGAGTAGAGGCCCAATGACAGAAAGTATACCTTTTAAATTGTGTTATACACTCAGGTAGAAATGTACGTAATGTTTCTGTGTCCAAAGGTTTGATTCCCCAAAAAAGGACATTGAACTCAGACACCTTCCGCTGTTCCGCAGAGGTTCAACGGCAGACAACATTCTTACCACACTGTGTGACCTGTTGTATCTGTATGTAAGAAATCTCAGAGGCTACATCACTGGAGGCATGTCTGGATGTGACATGTAGGTGTATTGGGGATTGCTCCACTAGAGATTATGGCATATATTCTGCTTCTTCGTAGCACACACATGCATCTATACCCTATTTGAGCAAATACTTGGACACAATTATCCTATGCATGTATGCTATGAGAATCAGCTTCATTCTCAAGATATCACATGGTCGTTCCACATTGAGACCAGTCATAGCATTGAGTTAAATGGCTCTGTGTACCGCAGGCACTTCCCATGGAGATATGGGGACTAATTTGGCTAATAAAAGCTCATGATCTTAATTGTAGTTTGTGACTCCAGAGTTGTGGAATTGGACTGCACACGAACAATGACACCCAGTTGTCAGAGGACATCCTTTAACCAGGCTGACATTCCAAACAGCAATTACAGCACCGGGCCCACCAATCCAGACCAGAACACCTACTCACACAAACAATGGGCTTGACTGTTTACACACAAGGGCAACACTCTTTGGACCGTCTTCATTCCTCTGCCCCCCCCCCCCCTGGTCCAATCTTGTTATTAATTTTAACTCGGATTCTCAGTCATGTTGCATGTTCTCACTGTAATGCAATGGCCATGACAACAGGTCATGCCCTGGCAGTGTGTTTGGTATTTGTTATATATACTACTTATCAATATAACACATAAGTATAGTGTGAGGGGGAGGGGTGAGGTGAAGTAGGCATAGCACAGAAGCTGTCAAAACAAAATACATTTTCCAGCTCATAGGACACGGTCTACCTTTCCCAGACATATTCCGTTAATTTTCTCAGTTTCTTTAAGACACATAAAACTAAAAAAAATCACTCAGTCCAAATGCATGCATTTCAAACACACAGCTTTTATTCACACCACGTAATTATGTGTTAATGGCCTCCACCACAATTTTGTGAGCAAAATCTGGTTTGTAATTCAGTGTGAGATGAAATATTCCAGATGTAATGGAAATGGCATTAGTCCATGCTGAAGTCTTTAAAACATTTCTTATACCTTTTCTTGAAAAACATGTTGCATGTTGACAAGACACAGTGCTTCTGTAGAAGCCTTTTCTTACAGCCACTGCTTACACAGGGCGAGATTCATTCCAAATTGAAAATACTTAACACACAATTCCCTCAGAGTATGTAACAACAACTCCAACAATTGAGTTCTGGGTGAGGGTGTTGAAATAACCAGAGAGATTAAGGCCAGGCAAGGCCATGTCGAAGCTGCTCTCATCAATACCGATCGATGAGTAAAATTATTGCCACAAACAAAGTGAAAAATGCAATAAATCAGAGTTGTTTCCCACTCTTTCAGCTTGCTTTGCATCACATATTGATGGAAGAAGTCATGTTTGGTGGCTGCTTTTCAAACCATCTGCAGCAAAGCTAGCTCACTGCTGGGCCGTGCAAGAACCAAGTCTTGTGCAACGCTCCTTCAAAAGAACATTTGTTCACCATCTGTGACTGCTGCTCCCACTCCATGCAGAGTTGAAGCAAAGTACTGCTCACTTTCCTACAATGCAGTATATCTGGCCACTGGATTTCCAACATATTCCCAGTCCCCACCACACACAAAATACAAATAAATACAAATATAAACTATAAAACAGCTCTATGTCTATGACAGTGCATCGCCAACCTTCCCAGGGATAATGATAACATAATCACTGCAGGAATCAAAACCCCCTTTTTTATCGCCAAGACCCCTGGCTAGTAGAGTGTGTTTTGATGACAGATATGTGTTTCCTGTTTCTCCCCATTCAGGCTGCAGCTGGCTGTTAGAGGCATTAGTCCAAGCTGGAAATATTGCAAGGGTGCCAGGTAGACTTTCATGTCCACACACAGACTCATAGACAAACCTTAAGCTACGTATGGTAGAATAGATCCATTAAAGATCACTGCATTATATTTGTTACAAGTGTAAATGTCCAATGGAGGGCAATATTCACTCTCCATGCTTACCTGCAGGTCTGTTGCAACAGTGTGCACAAAAGGTCACGCAGTACGTTTGTACTCACTACTACATCATATTTTACAGTATATTATATTGGTACTAGTGCATTTGAACACCTTTGTACAATTCTGAAAAAATGGACTGTCAAGGAAGTGTTCTCAAGGAAAGTTTATCTAGTACTCGAGGAACGTGACTGTGACTGGACACAGAGGGCTAACACAGGCATGCTTCTTCTCTGTTAGCTTTCCCTCTTTCAGCACACTCACATTCACACATGTCCAAACCACACTGTGTCATTGTCCAGCACTGTGGGATCTCGCAGCTCCCTTCTTTCTCTCCTCTTTTTGTTTGGTTAGGCGGGGGCCAGGGGTTTGTCTTTGTCTATGTAGGTGGAGTTTTGGAGATCTGACTGAGTTTAAACTGCCTAGTGACAGTTTGCCGTGCACCCATTGGAGGCTGTGCTGGGACTGAACACATAACTTGGACAACCTAAAGATAATGCTAACAGGTTTTATTCTCATCCTGCATATGAAGTCAACTAAAAATGCTGATCATCTGTCAGCACCAAACCTTTGGAATACCAAGAGGAGAAAATGTGCATCATCTGTTTTTGTCCTGTGGATTGTGCAAGAATTGGATTTTATAATTACAAAACCTCTGTCTGATAACAGTCGAGCGTGCTGATAACTTAATTAGCAAAGCAAACAACCAAAGTCCAGTTGTGCTTCAATGCATTGACTATTTAATGGTGTGAGTTTTTCTTTTCTGGTTTAACCCATTGATGACTATGGCAATCTAGGATGCATGTCCTTAATGCCTGAGGGTTTTCTGAAAAAATAGTAGGAATTGTCAAGTCTACCAAAACCTTAATATCGAAGCCTGTGTAGCACATAGAAACATGAAATAAAATACATTTAAAAGTTAAGGTTCACAGGTTTTATTTAAACATGCTCCCTTAGCGCTTACAAACCAACAAATATTTCTAAAAATCGTCAAAATGAGATGAATTAGAAAATTATTAAATATTGTTAATAAATAGATGCAATGTGTTGTGTGATTTTCGTCAGTAGTCTATAGTAGACCTTGATTCTGCGCACCAAACGCCACTAACTGTTCTGTCGCCGACATAGCTGGCGTATTTTTTTAATTATTTTGTTTTATTTTTTTATTTTTTATTTTTTTGATTGACATGATTTTTGGCAAACCACACAACTTTTGGGTGGTCACGTGGTCTTAAAAAAATCAACAAAACCCACCTCATGTGTATTTGAACCAATGACAGTGCATTCTATGTTGGGAATGCCATGAAAATTAGATAAAGTAATAATGCTGCGCGACGCAGCATCAGGCAGGAGAGCCAATGTGGCATCGCGCAGCAGCCGTCATCAATGGGTTAAGCGACAGTCCATTTCATGTGCTTGTAAACCTGGCTGTGTGTATGCGTTAGCAAAACATTTGAGTGTCCTCAGTCACAGAAATCATTCCCTTCTCATTACCCATAATTCCTCTTCATTACTCAGCCTGGAGCATGATGATCTCAATTACTCGCGACTGCGTCAATCAGAATATGCTAAAGGAGGAGTTAGGGATGCCAAAGAGAAGGCTATGGCTTCTGTTTGCTTGTCAGAACTATAGGCATTCAATTGTCCAGAGATTTGGACGGATCTGAAGCAGGCTAGTGGAAAAAGTACTGAGAACTGAGACCTGTGACACCTAGTCAGAACTATACTCTGTATCCATAATGTTCATTCATACATTGGTATTTAACAGTCATGTTAACAAGACTATATCAAATCCATAACGATCAAACTCTAGTAAAATGTTTCTAGTGAGCAAGAGATTTGTTCAGTTGATACTGGTATAACATATTGTAGTAACCTGACGTTGTGCACTGTAAATGATTTGCATTAGAAGGCTACGAACATAGAACCTAATGTATTAACACACTGTTACAGCACTGAGTGACATGTACGGTCTACACTCTGTAAAGGTTGAGCCGCTTGGAGTTTTGCTCGAGGGCAGGGCTAACAGTCAAAGGCAGCACTGTCTGATATTTAGGCCAGAGGAGCAAGGCTAGGAAACCCTTGCTGGTTTAATGAGAGGTCAAAGGGCATTCTGGGTCAAGTACCCTGCCTGGGGACTACGTGTTAAACACACTCCTCTGGGACAAAGAGGGACGGCACGGTGTCTGACACCATCAACAACGCTGGCCTAATTAGAAGAAACACAGATTCTGGGGAGCGGGCGTATCTCCGAAAGAACAAAAGAGAACAAAGAGAATCTCTCCCCGTGTGTTGTTATTGTTTTGAAATGAAAGTTATTTCCTTGAAATATTTGTATTCCTTTTCCCAGTTTAGTGCTGTCGTCTTCACCACCAACGAGGATTTACCGTCTGGAGTGTAATTTGGAGAGGCTCCTTGAGGAAACAGCCTCCTCAGGGGGAAAGACAATTAGTCCTTCAACAAACAGCACGGATCAGTCGCTTTAATTAAACACCCTCCCCCATCATTGCCTCATCCCTCTTCCCTTCCATTCCCTCCCCTCCTTTTCTTCTCTACTTTTTCTTCCTCCTCTTGTTTTATGCAAACAAGTCTAATCCTAGGCCAGATGACACCCTAATAATTTGTTGTGTGGCTTGGTGAGCTCCTAACCAGTGGATTAGATGGATATCGGTCAGCGGGATAGTTTGTGGAGTTAGCGCTAACAGGATTTACCATCTACTGAGTATATCAAAGGCAGAGTCCTGCACTAAGCACTAAGCACTCCACCAAATTAAAAAGTGACCCACAGGTGGGCTCTCTGCACTGTTTGTGCCGATGGGCCATGACGCTAATTGCTTTCTAACTCTGTTACGAGTGCCATCAAATTACACTCGTCAATTGGAGTGAAGAGGGGTGTGTGGACGGTCTGAGAGCTTATCCCGCTGATCACTGCTGTGTGCTCTACTTCTGTCATTATTGCACACTAGGCGTTGAGTCAGATACACACAGAGCAAAACAGATCCGTCTCTCGTTTTCGCTGGATTAGGGTTTTTATTTTTCTGTTTCTCTTCTCTGCATTTTGTTCCAAGGCATTTTAATGTTATTTACAAGCTTTGTCATCTTTTTTATTACAATGTAGGGCGGTTAGGAACAGCGTTGCTCAGCAATCTTTCAACTGTTATACATACTGAATACAGGTCATGGTCTACATTGTTCTCGTTATATTCCAGAACATCAGGCGGAGGTTAACGAGGTTAAGCTGTAAACACACGGCAAATTTTTAAAAAAAAACTCGAAAGGTGAAGTACAGTGGCAGAGAAAACGAAACTGAAACACCGCAAGAAACAACTCAGCACACCTTTTGTGTGGGAATGTGCTCAAGTGTATGTGTTTCTGATAGTTGTGATGGTGTGATGGTGTGTGTGTGTGTGTGTGTGTGTGTGTGTGTGTGTGTGTGTGTGTGTGTGTGTGTGTGTGTCAATGTGTGTCAGTGTGTGCATTTTCATCCATGTGATGTGGTTAAGCAGTGAGAGGAAGGCAGGATATTCATATTCAACATCCTGTGATTTTGGGGAACCCCACTGTATACTTGTTAACGCTACAATATTTCCTGTGCAGCTGTAGTTTTTTTCATTTACTATGTGAAGAAAAAGATTCAGGGGCCTGTGATTGTACAGCATGTATTATTCTGAAGTGCCCATGAGCTAGTCATTTATTTTAAAGGAATACTTCACCCATACAGAACCAGCGTTCTATCATTGTAAAATCACTATTATAATGTAATGATTGAGGTTTTTCTTTCCTCAGTCTTCCCTTGGCCCAGCTGTCCTGTTAATCCTGACCCTTACTGTGATGTCACAAGAAGGAAAATGTAGGGTTAGACAGTGAGACCATAAAACACTCTTTCTGCCTTTTATCAGGCTAGGATGATCCGATTTCAATTCATTTTGCACATTTATACTACATAGGATCTCCGAGTTCAATACACCTTCATATTCCAACCGGTGAAGTGGGTCTTTAAATGATTAAGATAAAATACAGATATACAACTGCTTCATAAAGGAAATGTTTAAATGCTTTATGAGAGTAACTTTTGTTCAGTTTTTGTTTAATCTGATACTTTGCAAAACTTTAATCTTAAGCGTTATTAGTTAACATGTCTAAAACTGTCAGTGACTGTCAGGGAATTTGGCTAAACCACTTTTGAACCAGACCGTGGTCTAACCTCCTTCACTGACGTCCACTGTGACTCTTCGACTGACTGACACCACTGTCAGCAGGTGCAACCTCGGCTGAGAGATGCTCTGCATTGCACTGTGATTTGATAGCCGAACTATGAATTTTTCTTTTGATCATCATCCCCCTCCTCAATGACACAATGGCCCCTCATAATGTCACAAATCTTCATTCGAATCTTCAACACGATTCCGTTTCGGCTGCAGCTCTACGGTAACATACTATAGGATCAGACGTTATTCTCCAAATTTTCCGTAAATTAATTTAATAATAGTTAATAGGGCAAACTTTACCCACTGCATGCCCGATTCAGCAGCACATGTGCGAACACATCAATGCAAGTGCAGCGCTGTCTGGTTCCGATTGAAGCAGCCATCTTTAATTAGCAATAATGCAACAAAAATGAAAAATGTTTTTAATTTCAGGGGCACGTTTTGGTGTTTGCTGTTGCTTTTTTAATGTTAAAAATTGGATGCAACTGATGGCAACCAAAGGACAATAATTGGTTGACAATTTATCTAAATGGTTGTCGAGCCCTGCTCACTGTATCAGCTGTAGGATTGCTGCTACTGAAATCCCATTCAGTTACAAACTGAGAAAATAAAAAACCTGAATGTCCAAATAAACGTCTGAATGAAGAACCACTTCTCTTATCACGTCCCCGTGTTTCCTTTGTGTTTGTAACCAACTTAAGGCTTTGGAATGATCTAGTTTGGCATTCCAGCTGTGTCTTCTTTACTTTGCTGATCTGACATAAAGACTTTCTGGGAAGTTTTTTTTTCTAGCTCAGTCAACCAACAACTTCGGTTAAGTGAGTGACATGAGCTGGGTCGACAGAGGGGCGTGTGACATCTGTAAATAATGCCTTACTGGAAGCGCAAGGCGTAGCTTTCCTGGAAGAGTAACAAATAATGGGGGAAGAGAACAAAGGGACAACTGACTCCCCCAGACACCCGGATCAGACAACACACCTGTAGTGGGAGATGAGCGAGTCGAGTGGCATGGTCAGGGTTGTAATTCCACCTTAACCCTGTGGGGACAAATCAACTCCGACAGCCTTGAGCAGATTTTGGTGACACGTTTGAAAGACAAATTCATCATATGTATCCTATTTCACAGGCGGCAAACAATAATGCAGTTAAATCAAGTCCTTCATATTGATATTATTGAAAGGTGTAGGCCAGGAACTAACCCCTCTGAGCATTCCAAGTTCAACTCCAACAAGGTGTGATGCACGACAGCTGTTTTTCTGTTGCTTTCAAGTCTTGTGATTTTCATTTACTTCACTGCTTCAGGGCACCGCACCTCTAGTGTGGTGTACCGCACGTCTGGCAAAACGGGTCTTTTTTAATAAACAAAAGGCCTCTGTTATACACCATGCAACACATCGTTCATTTTCAGGAAGGAGACGAGAGAGAGAGAGAGAGAGAGAGAGAGAGAGAGAGAGAGAGAGAGAGAGAGAGAGAGAAGAGAGAGAAGGGGAAAGCAATCAATATGTATCCTGGATAAATGGATTAACCTTGAAGTAACCTTGTCTAGTGATGAGATTTTTCTTTTCAGTAGTGTAAGATATGAAAATTAGAAATGTCAGTTGTAACTTTAAGGATACTTATCCCAGTATTGGAAACACTGGTTCAGAAGAGAGTCAGACCAAATCGGAATAGTGAAGACTAAATGGGTGTTAATGTCAGTTGGTGCAGGGGCTGGAGGTGCAGGGATGCAGTTAACCTCTACCAAAAGAGGAGTTAACATTTAGATTACTTTTTCTTTATATACAGTATATACATATTGCTAAATACTCTGCGGTTATATGCAAGCACAAACTTTTGAAGTACATCCAGTTATTCCGCAACAGTGGCTGCTGAAGAGAAAACGAGAAGACTTTCTGAAAGAAAATAAAAAGCTAAGTGGGAATAGGTCCCTTCCTAAAAAGATGTCTTGTGGTCATTAAATTATGGGATAATGATTTAAAGAGAGATATTGAAATACAAACAGGTATTTAACTTGGCCACTTTAATCCCCTGCAGCATATTGATTTCTTATATCTTGTCATTACTTTCGTGAGTCTCTAGTTTCACCTGTCTTGGCAGATTGCAGAATTCAAAGGTTGAGGGTTCAGATGATATTTGTAGATGGGTCGTACAGTAAACTTGAAATACGAGAAAAAAGGCAAGCAAGAACGAGGATTGGTGGGGGTGTGTCTGCTCATACAGTATTGCAAGACGTGTATGTGTGTGTGTGTGTGTGTTAGTGTGTTCGCATGTCACAGTGCTGCTGCTGCACAGATGTTTCACAGTCTGCACCTCTACATGCAGAGGCATGTCCTCGTCTGGGATTGCTGCCAAGACAGGAAGTCTCTGTCTTAACCCCTTGTGTTCTGGAGAGCACCAAGGGTAGATACACATCCAATAAGTTCTTCAATGATGAAGGGTCAGGAGAGTTCTACTTCCAGTGAGAATAGTAAGGGTTAATTGTACAGTAACTACTGCATCCACTGAGCTTATGTTCCTTTGCTCCCTGCTGCTGGTGAAAATAAGCTGCTCCCAATCTCTAGCAGTTAAGAAAACAATGAGGGCTTTGCACAAGTTGTACTTTAAAATATACAGTGGACCTGATAGCCTGGACAGTTTCACATCTATATGATTTATTAAAAGATTAACACTGCAAACTTTGTAGAACCACACTTCTGGAATGGAAGAAAACACCAACCATGTGTTTCTACCTCACTCCCAGGTGCCACTGCTCGTTGTCCTCATCCAATTAAGCAACACACCATCCAATGTCCACTGCAGATCATTGGTAAACCTAATGAAGACATTATACACAAACAGCAGAGACACCTTCTTACATCAATGATACTCAACATGCTTGACATTGCAATCATTGATATCCTGTTTGCAGACCTTTGTTGTGCTTCAGACAGAGATCTTTGGATTGCTAGGCTCATTCAAATAATTTACAACGTATATTAAAACCATTTTACATGGTTAGATATGGGGATAAATAGACAAACACTCATGTATTTCTGTGTGTCTTTGTGTCTTTGGGTTGTAAGGTCACCAGATACTTTCAAACCCAAAAGTCAGTTGTTAGTCTCTGGAGTCTCAATTTCTGTCCAATTCTACAAACCATAGCGAAATGTTTTTTCAGAAGATTAAACTTGGTGGTGCTAATTAACACCACATAATTATTAAACAAAATACTGTGTTAAACAAAAACAAGGAAGTCCAACATATATGTTTTTTTTTTTTTTAAATCAATGCTGTACGGCTCTCTATGCAGCTGTGATCCTTTTGGCAGCTGGACAAGTGATTTCATTTGCACCTCCATTGCAAGAAAAACATGGGCAGGGAAATGAAAACATTATACAGAGGCAGTGGATGTGAATTGGACGTTAGACAAGAGAAAGTTCTGATTTACAAGGATATGCATTCAATTTGCAACAAGTCGTGCTACACACCACTGGGATACATTCATCTCACACCTACACCTGCTGCCAGGAAGAAACAGGAACACTGACAAAGGGAGAGGAAATAAATATTGCACCGTAAAGGTATTTGTGAGTGGATATTCAACAGTTTCAAAGCTTCATAACTTGGCAGAACATGTTTGCACATTTGAACTGGAGCTCAAACTTTTTCTTTTTGCCTTGCAGAGTGTATGACTTATGTGCCGTTAGATTCACAAGATACGACTGTTAAATCTGCTATTTTCCAAACCTAAAGACTTTAAAAAACAACTTTCCGAAAAAAGGTTTCCTGAGGTAAGAAAACATTCATAGTCAAAGCTGAGTAAACACCTTGTTCGTCTAAAAGGAAAATCAGTTCCATGTAGCACCATGCTCTGCCTACCTAGAGAGAAGTGTGTCTAATTGACTAAGACATGATGTTTGTCCTCACATTTTGGGCTGGGGCCAAATGATCGTCAGGGGGCAGGGCCCCTTCAGGTCATGGAGGCTCTAAGATTACCTCCCTCTGCTAGCTTACATCTTCAGCTTTGCAGCCATCCCCCTACCTCCCCTCTTTTCGCTCTCTCTCTCTACATGAGGCCAATTTGTTGTGGCAGGCGTGCGTCTCAAGGTCCAGATCTTGTTACACATATTTAGGTTTTGCCTGAGGATTTTGGAGCTTGTCCAGACCAGATAGAGGAGGCAGGGATCATCTCAATGGAGTGTGAGGCAGAGAAGACATGATATGGGCTGTTATGTTTGATGAGATTTAATAGGGGTGCCTTGTGTGGTGTACAAACAGCATAATCCGTAGGCTATTATGTTACAAATCACTTACTAAGTGGCAACTGAAGAAAATTATTCCACTTCATGGATTAAATAACCAACATCAGCTCTGACAAATGTACAAAAAGTTACAGATATTATACAAAACAGGAAAATGATCAATCTAAATGAAGTTATTCATGTTGTTTATTTCAGCGCTTTTCACAACAGCTGCAGGGTGCTCCATAGTCAGGGCCATCCCAACACAACCACAGAGCTAGGATTAGCTCAGAGAATACTCATCCTTTCCTGGATAAAATCCTGCTGCAATCTCTAACACGGGAAGCCCTGGCCATGGGTTTTGTGCTCAAGGGGAAGAGAGGCTTCTGTGGTTTACACAGCACTGCTTTTTTCTCCACTAGTGTTGTTTTTAGGGATTGGTCGGTTGATGAGGGTGAGCTGGAGTCAAAGTGTTGAACAGGGATGTCCGGCAGTGATAACCATCTCCAGGCAGTATATTGCAAGTTTGATGGTGTTACAGAGGGCGTCACAGATGAGATAACATGTCTTTCATTGTTCAGTAGCAAACACATCATGTATGTAAGATACACTTTGCTTAGCTGCATTTCCATAACAATAGAAGTTTAGGTTTGAAGACATTTTTTATCATGACTGCCAACACAAAAGTTCCATTCAGTTATTTCATGTTCTCAAATAATATTTGCCAATTCATGTAGTTAAGTGGATGATGTTTAATGATTAGCTATTCAATCAATAAAAATAAAGATAAACTTATTAGAAGTGAATAATAAGACAAAGCAGTTTATCTGTATTTCCTTGTTAGATCAGTGCCATAACATTTACACAAACCTTCTTATATATTGTGTTTTCCATGTTGTTAGTACTGAGGAGGCTAATCTCTAGAGTGGGGTTCAGCTCCGGTGCTCGATTAGGGAGCGAGACCTGGACATTGTGAACCCGTCATTTGTCTATATCATAGGCTGCAGTGTCAAGAGTAGGTCCAGCAGCTACTACAGTCTCCATTCCTCTCCTACAGAGCAGTGGGCAGCCAGGCTGAGAACAGAGGGCAGAGAAAGCCCTTTAGAAAGTAAACAGACACCGAATTGAAGAAACAAGGAAGGAGGCATCTGAAACATGTGGGCATTAAGGGAATGTCAGACTGGACGGACAAAGGCCAACTGTGATGGCTGAAAAGTATGGAATTGTCCCTCCTTGTTTGGAAATGATTACGCTATTATGACCCAAGTCATTTTCCCACAGACCTTAGGTAAAACATTGTGAGCCCATTTCACTGACAGAACATTCAATATACAGGCAAGATGATGGGAAGACATGTTGATAAACTGGGCGTCCATTGTGAATGAACATGCTGTCTGAATAGCAATCAACTCACTGTCATACCAACACTTTTTCTTTCCCTTCTTTGGCTTCTCCCAGGCCATATCAAATGTTTTCATGTAAATGCAACCTTTTGTAAATGCAGTGTCATGTAAGCTCTACTCCAAAACAGTTGAAGACTGCACTGGGACGCTGAGTTTAAGAAGCGTGAAAGACTGCTGAAAACGTGACATATTACTGTCATTAACAGCATTATCATGCTGGACTATAGTTATAATGCCTTTACACTGGCTGACAAGCAGAGGATTTAAAGAGAGCTGTATTTCTCTGCCAGACTCTTAAACATCTCATTTTCCATTAACATGAGACCTAGAGCAGCGTGTGTCACAGAAGGACATAAATCTCCCATTTCCCTTCCCACCCTGGCCCCGCACAGTGTGGGGAAAGAGAATACAATTCAGCTGGAGCAGCACTCTGCCTCACCCTACAGTGTGCAGCGCTGAACAAGAAAGTCACTCTAATTTAAAGATCTCATCAGTTCCTATTCAACTTTTTTCTCAGGTCCCCTCTGTTTCAAAATGCTTTGCATTTAGCTATAGTTCCAATAACTCGATCAAAATCATGTCCCCTCCCCAAATCCCAGTCTGTACCTCATGCGTAGGCCCAGCTGTACCCCAGTGCTCCATCCCGAGCCCTAGCAAAGCAGTCATTAGCCGCTCATCCCCTCGCGAAAGGGCTTCACCAAAGCAGTGATGGATGACTCCTCTCGGCCGTGTCTCCTGTGGCAGAATGGAGCATGCTGCTCCACCAAAGGCTCTGCCGCCTGCTGTCTAATCTGCTCCAGAGATGACATGCAATCAGCTAGGAAAGAGCCCATTTAAAGCACTATCCTGTGCTCTAAAAGGAGTATCGGAGACTGGCAAATGGCCGTCCAGGGTCTTTTTAATGGGTGTCTCGTTATATCCTCTCATGAGGACACCAAGCACACACTAAAAGGTAGGAGAAAGAGAATCCTGGTGGTCTATTTAGGTTCTGGTCAAAGACCGACTTCTATGTTTCCAATTTTAAACAGGTCTAAAGGGATACTCTGGGGATGAGATGGAAGTGTGTGGAGTGATAAAGAGGGAAACTAAGATATGAGAGTACAGTATTGTACCCGTATATCCCCTCTATACCTTACAGGCACATACACAGACATTTCATTTACTTTTTATTTGTTTTTTAAAACTATCATGAGGTTAATTCTTGATCATTTATCTATCAGTGAAGCTCTGTTGAATATGGATTGCGCTTGTACCAGCTGAAATACATTACATCCTTTCAGACTAAAATGATGTACCTATTTCATTTTTGTGGCAACTGTTCCCACACCACATGTACTCTGGTAGGTTCAAGAGTTTACTCATATTATTGATTTGATAAAATAGATCATATTCTCTCAAATTATGTTGTATAGATAGATATACAGTATATAGATAGATCTATAGATACTTTATTGATCCTGATGGGAATTCTTACATACAGCAGCATATACACATAGTCACTGTACCACCCCATCAACATTTGTGCAAACTTTGAATCCTTTAAATTGTTCTTGAAATATTGCGTTCACAATATACAAGGTCACAGTGACCTTAACCTTTTCTCTTCCAAAATGATGAATGATGATTTTGATTCCAAAATCAGTTCATCCTTGAATTAGAGTGGACATGTGTGCAAAGTTTAAAGAAAGTCCCTTGAAGCGTCCTTGAGATTTTGTGCTCACAATATGCAAGGTCACAGTGACCAAGGTCTTTGAACCTTTGAACTCCAAAATGTAATCAGTTTTATCCTCTAATCAAGGTGTGAGTGTATGCCAAATGTGACGAAAATCCCGCAAAGTGTTCTTAAGATATTGCTTTCTTGAGGCATGAGGTCAGTGACCTTGAACTTTGACCTCCAGGATCTAATCAGTCATTGAATTAGAGTGGACATTTGTGCAAAGTTTAAAATCCTTCAAAGACATATTGCGCTCACAGGGATGGCCTGGATAGACATACTTACATGCTTCACACATACACAATCATAAACATTGTTCCCGAAGTTTTCCCATTACTCCTGACATTCATTTCAATTAACTTCCTCTCTGAACCTACCTGAGAGGCAGGATAAAAGGGGTCCATCATTGTGAGCTTCTTCTTCTTCGAGTCCGTTGCAATCTCAGATGTCATTCTGCCAGTATCTGGCGCAGGTCACAGCTGATGGGGTCGGTTCAGCCAGGTCATGGGGGCTGCACTGGGGGGCGTCATCACACTCCAGTAGGTGGGACATTGTCTGCACTGCTCCACAGCTGCATGTGTCTTCTGACTGGTAGCTCCAGGCTTTCATAAGTGATTTGCATTGTGAGCAAGAAGTTAACAGACACATTTTGCAGCCACAATGGCTGATGCTGCTCATGCTAATATGGGAGTGTATGTGATCAAACTGTTGTGGGTTCTTGATCTATTTTTGCCTCAATCCTTGTTATCAGCAAAACTGTACAATGTTTGAAAGCTGCTTTTATAGCTGTTGTAGTTAATTGAGTTAATTGAAGTTTATTTTTTAAAGGCTTGTCCATCCACTGCCTTACTGACACACTGACCTATGTGTGCAGACGCACACACCCACATTATTTGGTCATTAAGCGTATTCTCATTAGTGGGTGAATGGGTCTTGATTGGGGCAAGTTCACACAATCCATCTGATGGCTATCCACAGGGACTGGGGGAGGATAGAGGGATGCAGGAGAGCACCGGCCAGTCAATTAGATCGCCTTTAGACTTGGATGCTTCTGCTGAGGGGGTCACATTTTGACACTTCTGCCTCCCATTGCAGATTTTGTCCCTCCCACAGGCGAACATATCCTTCACTCTCAGAGCATACGCACCTACACCTCAACAATCCTCTGTGGCATATTCTGTCCTATGGCAGAAAACACACAGTGTAGGCATACAAGGTCATATAAGTCAGGTGTAGTTAGCTGGCCTTGACACTTATGTTCCTGTTTTGTTTACTTGCACAGGTATAACTGGAATGCACTGTAACATTAGTAGTTGCACTAAGCCTCGGATTTCTTGATTATATTTGATTTTATACTTATTTGGGCTAATATGCCCCATTCAGGATAAACAGACCGCTGACATAAAAACTATCTCATTAAAATGCTAGGTCTTTGTCAAAAGCGGAAAACTTACATGAACATGTTTTTATATATATATATATATATATATATATATATATATATATATATATATATATATATATATATGTTTTATTTACAACATATATAAAATAAAAACAGTCAAATCCACTGTAATAAGAAGCCAGGTCCAAACTTTTATGAGGTGTGGGTTGAATGAAAACAAGACAGCGATTTAAAAATGTAGTTGAAAGCGGAGTGAAAGGTTTGGAAAATGTGCAGCTGGCTCCAACTTATCCTGAGGTGACACCAGACTCAAACGGCATTCTCAGATGTCTGGACTGGATGTGAGGCTTGGGGCTCAGCCAATGCCCATCACCAGACACTGCTGCCGGGCATGGAGCTGAAGGCTCCATTCTGAACTCAGAGACACCCAGACAGTCGTACACAGGCTAGTTTTGGTGTCCGCCAACTCGAAGTGTCCGCTGAAACGAGCGGCATGGAAAGGATAAAGAAATAAAGAGGTGTTAATAAGGGAGCAGTTAGGTAAAGGCAAACGGAATAGCATCAATAGATTGACCATAGTAGTAGCTGCTAGTTGTTTGTATGAATGGTGAATATGCAAATCACCGTCCAGGTATGCCAAAAGTTGACAAGTATCCCTTTAATAAACAAAGACAAAGCAGTACCTGAGCAAACATTGGACAATCATATTGAAATGTGAAGACAGAGTTGGTGAATGGATTGCAAAATAGATGTAGACATAGCTGAGAAAAAGAGGCAGAGAGAGCGACAGGGGCGCTGGCCAGGCCATGTCCCACTGAGAAATATCCAAAACCGCTACATATCCAGAGGAAAATGTTTTCACCACCCTCTAAGTGCCCATTAACTGTCTATTCCCATTCCAGCTGCACTGCACTCCGTGCTCCGGCACAGTGGGAGCTGTGGCCAGAGCCGCCCATGGTATTCCAGGGAAGCCAGGGCATGCTGAGAGCTGAGGGGAGGCAGAGAAGGACTATCCTGGTGTGTGAAGACATGTAGGTCAGTCCTGGACACAATGCACAGGGAGAAACTAAGAGATTGAATAAGCAGATGGTGTACCCCAGCTTAATATTCCCCTCTGCTCTTTTTGGTCTTAAATTAGGATGTTGATGCATTCATCATCTGTTTATCTCTATTCTGTCTCCCTCATCTCCAATAACACAGGACTAAAAATAAGTGACTGTTGATATGGG